>JAKUAJ010000174.1:0-45786 GCA_030562865.1 Kodamaea lidongshanica (nom. inval.)
GGGGGGGGGGGCTATTTAATGGGACTTGGTGGGGCTATTTAATGTGTATTGATACTGAGAAAAAGGCTGATAATGAGGTTAAATGGCTGAGAATGAGGTTAAATGGCTGAGAGTTGACAAAAAATGCTTCGAACGAACGAAATCAAATGTTCGCACTCACTCACTCACTCACTCACTCACTCACTCACTCACTCACTCACTCACTCACTCACTCACTCACTCACTCACTCACTCACTCACTCACTCACTCACTCACTCGCTTCGCTCGTTATAAGCCCAACAAATACCTTAATATTCAAGCCATACCATCAAGTTATATAAAATGTCCTTGATACATTGTCAAAAGTACGCAAAACGAACAATTAAACATGTCAAAACGAAACCTTGACACTCAATACACTGTTACAAAGTATCCTTTATATTTCTCCTTCACATAAACCTTGGAATGCTTCACCATTTGGCTGCGATACTTGCAATAAATTTCAATACATGCTTCTTGAGAACACGAGCGAAGCGAGTTCGTGAGTGAGTCCGTGAGTGAGCCATTGAGTGAGTCCGTGAGTGAATGACCAAGTAACGAACTTTTGAGGTTAGTTCACATTATTATATATACATTTCTTAAAGTATAATAATACCCGAATATTAGACTCATCTGAAAACCACAGATGAAAATGTCAGTACACGTTCCACCCTTAAGGTGATTACCCCAATTGGATTGATTAGACCGATTCTCAAAAATAACCAGGACCTCGTTTCACAGAATACAGCAATGAAATTGAATGCTGATTAGCTGCTGGAGGTATAAGCTATGCAGATGTAAATTTCATATGTAATTTGCAACCAAACGGGTTACTTGTAGGAGAATGAACTGGAGTAAATAACGAGCGCGAACGAACGAACGAACGAAAGAGCGAAGTGAGTGAGTTCGTGAGTGAGTGCGTGAGTGCGTGAATCAGTTCGTTCGTTCGTTCGTTCGTTCGTTCGTAAACTTCAGTACAAAGGAGCAAAGCAAATTCTATGATCTCTTTGATCTCTTTGGTTCTATGTCACCAACATTCCATGAGTGCGCAATCAATTAGTTCAAGTAGCAATGCAAGAAGACTGGCTTAGGGATTCATGAAAGGGTTTCGTTAAAAAAGAATCTACACGATACTGGTACACTATATGGTTAACTACCTTCAATGTGGCCATCTTTGTATTCTTGAGAACTTCTTATTACTTCTTTGACACTGGTAATCGTCAAAAGAACACTTTTCGTAACCAAATGACTGGTGATAAAGCTGTTGGAAAAACACTTTACGTAACCAAATGGCTGATGATAAGGTTGTTAGAAAAACATTTCCTTATCTTCCATACAGTGTTATCGAAAATCCAAGCTATATAAAATGTGCCAATGGTTCGGTTTTGTTCGCTGACGGATGGTACAAGTATGCTCTATATTTCTAAAAGTGTAATAATAACCGAAATATTAGATACAGATTGAAGGTTTCGTGTAATTTACCAATGTCAATCTGCTTTTACATGCGAACGAGCGAAGCGAGTTCGTGAGTGAGTTCGCTCGTTCGCTCGTTCGCTCGTTCGTGAGTGCATGAGTTCTTGAGTTCTTGAGTTCGTAAGTATGCCTTTCACTGCCAAACTCCCCTACATAGTATTTCACAACATCCACTTGGGTTGGCTCAAGCTCTTTGGAACCCATGATCTCTGGTGAACAGTATATTTCGTAGAGTTCTTCAATACAGGTTTTCTCCAAATGCGAGAGAAAGCTTTTAAGGAATAGGCACACGTAGTATGGGTTCTGCGTGCTGATCCCACAGCCAAAGAACTCGCATATAGCCTACTGGTCAAATATCTCCTAGTGATTGCAAATCCATAATAGTAAAAGTATATTTCAATCGAGATTTATGAATAGATCTAACCTCTAGATTCCTTGTTAACTCACCAACTATCGATTCCTCGTGATTCCTTGCTACACTCATTACTCATTGAACATCAATTGATGACAATGTGAAAGGCTATGCAAATAAATTAATGGAGATGTGTAGCCAGAAATCAAGAAGCAAGAAAGAAAAAGCATGGAGTAAAGGTACCTTGGGGGCCACCTTGGGTGACACCTTGACCGCGAAAAGAGAGGAAAGGTGGCCCCCCAAGGTGGCCCCTCAGGTGGTTGGCTGCGAAAAGAGCAAAGGGGGGGCCCTTGGTGCGAAAAGAGAATAAAGGGGGCTCGAGTCTTCTCTTGCTTGATGATCACCACACTTTAAATCACATTGTGAAGTGCCAATGCTGTGAATCGATATCTCTAAACTTTGGGATTAGGTTCAAAATTGACCTTCTCAATACAAATATATAGTATCAACAAAAGAATGAGAGTATCAACGAAAGAATGATATGAATCATACTGATATATTCCGATACCAAATGCGTCTACTCACTCACTCACTCACTCACTCACTTTGCTCATTTTCGTTACTCCCTCACTCACTCAGTCATGCAGTCTCTCTTGTCGCTCGTTTTCGCTACTCACGCACTCACTCATTCGCTTCGCTCGCTCGTTCGTTCCCAAGGTCAATTGACCATTTTGGCTTAATCATATCTACGCTCGATTGGCCTTTTAATTTTGATATCAGACTCAGACCTCAAACGTGCCGATGCTCCTGCAAAGACGTGAGAGGTGATGATAAGAATTGAATTAAAGTGATAAAGTTTAATGAAGTTGGCATTAGATATCATAGACATCGTGTTCAATCATAGAGATAGTGTTGAGTTTAAATCCATTTGTAAAAGAAATTCCATATTCCCACAAAGCCTGTAGCTGTACAAAGTAATGATCATTTGCCACGAGCTAAGCGAGATATCGATATCAATTCAAGCTCATACTATAGTTTCTCAAGTTGCAGGGATTACAATTGGACACTTTGACATATGTGTGCTTGAGACGATTTTTGCTAACCAGTAATAAATTTCATCAAACATATACTTTTTTGGGAGTACTGCTTTGCAGCTCTTCGTGTCACATTGTGCTTTAGTGATATGGGTCTTATTGAATAAGAGAGTTGAGAGTACTTATAATTCTCACTAAATTAATGAGAAGTCGTCTCTTAATTCTCACTAAATTAATCACGTCAAGTCACGCTTCCTGTTTGATTCTCACTAAATTAATGAGAATCTCCCAGCTATTCGCTGCGGTCATTCCGGTCATTCCGGACATTCGCTCCAGTCATTCGCTACGCTCATTCATATCGCTCATTCCCTACGCTCATTCGCATGCCACCTCCAACCTTCAACCAAGCTAGACTCAAAACCACACTAAAGATGGCCATCAGCCGTCTCAACTTTACCCAACAAAAGAAAACAGCCCTCTGCAAACAGCAGCGCAGGGCTTTGGCAGACTTGTTAAAACAGGGTAAAGAAAGCAGTGCCAAGATCCGTGTGGAGAATATCATCCGCGAGGAAATCTACATCGAACTCCTCGAACACCTTGAGCTCTACTGCGAGCTCCTCTTGGCTCGTGTCTCCATCATAGCTGACACAAGTAGGCCCGGCGTGGAGCAAAGCTTGCTTGAAGCCGTACTGTCTGTTATCTACGGTGCCCAGCACTCTGAATTCAAGGAACTTGCCACCATCAAGGACATTCTTACCCTCCGGTACGGTATAGAATTTACTCTGTCGGTATTGACCAATGCCGAGGGTCATGTGCCCTCCAAGATCACCGAAAGGTGCGTTGTTGGAATGTTACCAGAGAGCTTAATTGAGTTGTATTTGGTTGAAATTGCCAAGGCCTATGATGCTCCGTTCTCGGGGTTACCTGAGGAGGAGAGAGAAAAGCAGAAGGAGTTGGTTGAGCCCAAGACTGATGTTAGTGAAAAGAAGGACACGGATGATTTTGATGCCTTGAAGGCGAGATTTTCGGCCTTAAAGCTGAAGTGAATAAAATTGCATAGAATAACCTTGTAGATTAAACTATGGTGGTTGGGGGTGTGGTGATGATAAAAAATGAGTGGTACGGGAATCGAACCCATGGCACCTGCTTGGAAGGCAAATATGTTAACCACTACACTAACCACCCAATTATTGGTTTTTTAGGCACGTGGCGTAACCGTTGATGGCGAACAAACGAGCGAAGCGAGTTTGAGAGAGAGCTTGAGAGAGAGCTTGAGAGAGAGCTTGAGAGAGCTCAAGTTGGTGGCTTCGTTCGTTCGTTCGTGTTTTCTTATCTTCGTCACAGTAACTCCCAGGCAATATTCAAAAAGTATCTGACAAAACTTCTTTAGAGTACTGTAGTGTATTGGCAAATATCGATACAAAGGATGAACGAGCGAAGTGAGATGGTTTGACATAATGAGAATGATCAAGGTGGAAAGGTTAATGATTGGTGAATAATTAAATGTTTTGGGGAAGAAGGGTTCTGGAGTAATGATAGAGTATTGATTTGATTTGGAGCATGTGATAATGTAAGAGGGTATTGCCAATGATGATGAGATTTATTGTGAGATTTATTGTGAGAGATAGTGTTGGTGTTGGTTAGTGCTGGTTATTTTTGGTTATTTTTGGATAGTGTTGGTTAGTGTTGGTTAGTGTTGGTTAATTTTAATTGATATCACTGACTTGATACTAATTTAGTGTCACATAAGCAGTGTTGCTCGTGTCTGTATATTCATAAAAGATATTTATCATTGTGTTGTTATTGGGAAGCAAAACTATAAACGATCTCATTGAATATATTTTGTAGTGATTAACCAATAGTCTCACCAGTGGTCACCTTGCTGAAATCATCGTTTGTCAAAAAATCACCAGTGGTCACCACCATCAATCTGATTTTACGAATTATACATATCAATCAAAGTCTATTTTTTGAATCACTCGTGAGTTTGCCATATAATTAAGCTGTTATAACATCTGTAAACGTCTCCAAACATCTCTAACCTATGGTACACTTGGCAAGCTGAGCTGAGTGGGCCGAAAAACTCGCAGTAGATGCGGATTTTGCCCATGGTCCTCCACTACACTACTCGCTTGGAGATGTCCGAGTAGTGCTGCGAAGCAGTGGTACGAAATGTACAATATTTGAGTACAATATTCGAGTGCAATATTTGAGTACAATGTCTGAGTACAATGTCTGAGTATCTACGAGATGTATAATGTCTGATTATCTACCAGAACAATATCCGAGTTTTTGGAGATGTACAATTCTGACTATCTAAAGTGCACATTGA
The DNA here is from genome assembly GCA_030562865.1 of Kodamaea lidongshanica (nom. inval.). Taxonomy (NCBI): domain Eukaryota; kingdom Fungi; phylum Ascomycota; class Pichiomycetes; order Serinales; family Debaryomycetaceae; genus Kodamaea; species Kodamaea lidongshanica (nom. inval.). The sequence continues at coordinate 5,211 of JAKUAJ010000174.1, forward strand.
ATGTCCTCCACTATTGCGGTACATGTCTAGGTTAGTTGTTTAGCACTTGTGGCTGCTGATTGTCGCAGTGAGAGAACACAGCAAATACTCGCTTAGTTTGATATAAACAAGTTTTCTGTTGATTAAGGTTATTGGAAACAGAGACAATGGCTGCTAAAAACAAACAAAAAAACAATAAATGAAATATGCTACACTTTTATTGATTATCATTGACAAGCAAAAATGATTCCGCCCAGGATCGAACTGGGGACGTTCTGCGTGTTAAGCAGATGCCATAACCGACTAGACCACGCAACCATTTGTGTGAAAATAAAGTTGGTGGGATTATGACCAGGAGTGGCTTAGGGTACAAGATCGGTTGTGATTTAGTGTTTAGGTACATCAATACAAGAGAGTTAACCGTTGATGCTTACTCATAAGAAACGAGCTTTAGAGAATGAAACGTAGCATGTAGATTTATAGAAGAATTTAAATACCTTTGGTGGATAAACACTCACACTCACGCACTGGTAAAGCAACTCCAGACGTATGAGCATTATTACACACGTCAATTTCATCGCCAAATTTTAGGATCGACTGAATGTATCGGTTGTATTGGCTTGCAATGTAAAATAGTTTAGTGTGTTAGGCACTTTTGATAATCCACATAAGGTGCCCCGTGGGTTAGGTGACCAGAAGGTATAAATGGACTTGAATGGGGGGACTTGAAAACAGCGTGAACCAAAGGGAGGGACCTTGGAAAAAGTATGAATAAATAATAAAGGACCAGGAAACTCATAAACTATCTTTTGGTGGTTTGCAACAGTTTAAACCAACTTTGATGCCTATACAGTTCCAGCTGGTTGTACTTGTAAAGTGTAATGCTCGTAGAGTAGCCACTCACCACTCACGATTACAAATGAGCGAAGCGAGTTTGTGAGTGAGTGAGTAGCCATTTTGTAAGTGAGTGAATGTGATTGAGTAGCGAATTTTGAGTGAGTGGAATTTTAAGTGAGTTGCGAATTGTTGAGTACGAGTCTCAGACTATGTACACGCTCTTCATAAAGCCAGACTTCTTGCAGTATATTGAAAAGTGTATATATGTTATTTATCATCTAGTTTGGCCAAATGGTTTTACATTTTCAAACTGTGATTGCATCTCAGATGTCATTCCTGGATCTCCAAGGAGGTTTATTAGACTAATTGATTGTAAATTTATAGAAAAGACGTCAAACTACTGCTACACAACTTCTAGGTATAATTTTGGTATATAAACTAGACATTAAACATTATTATCACTATCACTCTCACTATCACTAATACCATTCACCCTCCAGTCGCTCATTACTGGGGTTAATTCTCATTAATATGACCCCAATGAAGGTTTAACGTGTAAACTTCAACACACAATAAGGGAGAAAGTTTTCAACCTAGAGAAAAATAAAAGGGAGGGCCTTTAAATAGGGCAAGAAAAGGTAAAGGTTCCTCCCTTTAGATGAATTTTCTAAAGGTTACTTAACACTCCCTCAATCAGCGAACGAGTGAACGAGCGAAGCGAGTGAGTGAGTGAGTGAGTGAGCAGTGAATTCTATGTATTGAACGAACGAGCGAAGCGAGTGAGATATTAATATATTAAGATATTGATATATCTTGATATTTTGATATTTTGATATTGAGACAGAGATTGACAGATTGAAATATTGAGTCAGAGATTGACAGATTGAGTTCGTGAGTGAGGTGAGTGAGTGAGTAAGGATCAAATTTTTTGGATTGAACGAACGAGGAAGCGAGTGAGATATTTAGATATTAAGGTAATAAGATATTAAAGTATTGAGATATTGAGATATTGAAATATTGAGAGAGATATTAAGTTATTGAGAGATATATTGAGAGGAATGAGTGAGAGATTGAGCAGCGAATTCTATGTATAGAACGAACGAGGGAAGCGAGTGAGATATTGATATTGATTTACTGAGTGTGATATTAAGAGATTGATATATTGATAGACTGAGTGTGATTTTAAGATATTGAGTGAATGAGTGAGTAGTAGATTCATTGGATTCCTTTGCATAGGGCAAGAAAAACTAAAGGCATGCTTTGCTCGTTTGTATACGAGAATCAGAATCTTTAGAAACGAGCAAAGACAGGCTTACTTACAAGCAAAGAACAGTTGTAGTTGTATATTTTTTTGGAATTTTAGTACCAAGTTGTACACCTAACACTCACTCATTCTCATTTCGTACTTTTTTGATGTTACGAGTGGGATAAGGAGTGGCGAATAGTGCTGCGAAGCAGTACTATGAGGTTTTGATTCTTACTCACGTATTCACTCACTCACTCACGCACGCACGTATGTACTCAGTCAGTCAGTCAGTCAGTCAGTCAGTCAGTCAGTCAGTCAGTCAGTCACGCACTCACGCACTCACGCACTCACGCACTCACGCACTCACTCACGCACTCACTCACGCATTCACTCACGCACTCACTCAAAAGAATTCACTACTCACTCATTCACTAACCAACCTAACTCGCACCTAACTCGCACCTAACTCGCTCCTAACTCGCAAAATCAACCTTTGCTAAATATCCGTTTGCTTATTAATATCAAGCTAATCATTCTAAGAATATGCATATCCAGTCTCCTGTAACGTATCATTTCATTCAAGATGCACATATCACTTTATGGCTGCAAAAATATCCAAATGAGAGTATAGATGAGAAAATTCGTGCACAGAACGAATAGCGAATGAGTGAGCAAGTGTGTGCGAAGTGGATATTGTGCAGCCATACTGGCAAAGTAGAGTTTCAATCGACATGGCGGTTGCATGATTTTTGTTCGTCTAGAATAAGAATGACAATCTACTGTTCTTTTACTCATGATTTCGCGAACTCGCACTCACGAACGAACGAAGCACTCAGTCAGTCAGTCAGTCAGTCAGTCAGTCAGTCAGTCAGTCAGTCAGTCACTCACACTCACTCACACATTCACTCACTCACGAATGAGCGTAGGTATATAAAGAATTTAATACTAAACCAGGTTTAATACAAAGAAACGTCAAATGTTTGACTGGTTTTCTATGCAAGCACCACAAATCAGCGAGTTTTGAGTGGGTCGAATTGATTTGATATGAGTTAGAAAACTAATTGTTATGATATGAGTATGAATTCAACCTGTACATTTAAGTCAACCATGTTTCAACATTCAAACTAACCTTTCACTATCTAAATCAACTCTCTTCTTTCTACACTTTACTCATTCGCGAGCCATGGTTCGTAATATCGCTACTCAATCGCTCACGAGCGATGGTTCGTAATATCGCTACTCAATCACTAACGAGCCATGGTTCGTATTATAAGAATTCCTTACTCACTCACCAATTCACCAACTCACGAACTCACGAACTCACGAACTCATGAACTCACGAACTCACGAACTCACGAACTCACGAACTCATGAACTCACGAACTCACGAACTCACTCGCTTCGCTCGCTCGTTCGTTCGTTCGTTCGTTCGTTCGTTCGTTCGTTCGAAATATTCCCGCGCCAAAGTTTTTTCCAACAATGAACTCACAGATCCTAACGGACCGGCAGCAGGCTGAGCTCAATAAAGCTGTTGTACAGTATCTCGAGTCCATACACACAGAGCCGACCGTGGTGGCCTCGCTCCGGGCGCACATGCAGCTTGCTGGGGATTTGGATGTCATTCCCAACTATCTCGAGAAAAAGTGGTCTACGGTCTTGCGACTTCAGAGGAAGATTCTTGACCTCGAGAACGAGGTGAGCAGTCTCCGGAGCTTGGCCGAGTCTAGGGCAGGTTCCGGCCCCATTCTTGAGAAGGGAAGGATCAATTGGTTACCTGTAAGCTCCACAAGAAGCTTCCCTACTCAACAACTTGTGCAGACCAATTGCATCCACCCTTCTATGCCCGTGATGGTAGCCGGGTGTTCTGATGGCTCCTTAATAGCATGGAATCTCAGTAATGACGAGGCCTCGGTGCCTGACAAAATCATCAAAGCTCATACCAGAGGTATCAACAAGGTGGTATGGTCCTCAGCCCCGGTCACCATCAACGGTGTAACCGACTACATACTAGCCTCATGCTCGCTGGACTTGTCAATAAAGATCTGGAGTTCATCCTACAAGCATATCCGTACCTTGACGGGCCATCAGCATACGGTTTCTTCCTTGGCATTCTCCCAAAATAACCCGGCAATTCTCTATTCCGTGTCCAGAGATAAGACCGTGAAAGTGTGGGATTGCATAAACGGGTACTGCGTTCGTAGTTTCATCGGTCACAGCGAGTGGGTCCGGGATTTGAGTGTATGTGGTAACAATACCGACTTCATTCTCACATGCTCCAATGATCAAAGTATTCGATTATCCCATGCAGAATCGGGTACGGGGCTTGCCCTCCTCATCGGACACACTCACGTGGTGGAAAGCGTGAAATTTCTTCCGGTTGTGCTGAACTCCATCATAGACAAGTACTTACTTGCCAACCAAGCCCTTTTCGGTATCCCCCCCGATTTAATTCAGGATAAGGACGGTGTGTACGCATCGGTGGGCTTTAAATACTGTGTGCTGGCAAGCCGAGACAACTCCATCAAATTGTGGCTCCTCCCACCTCCGGTGTTGGTACCCCACAGAAGCCCCCTCCCATCCAAGCTCAATAACTCCCAGGCATGGCTCGTGGCAGAGTTGACCGGCCACCAGAGCTGGGTAAAAGCCCTAGAAGTACACCCCAACGGCCGCTTCGTCTTTAGCGGAGCAGACGACAAGTCCGTCAAAATTTGGGACTTGCAACTGTTAAACGTGGGAGGAAAGGTGTCCTGCACACGGACCTTGGCTGGCCATGAAGGGTTTGTCAACGACTTGGCCTTTGCAGGCTTAAGAGAAGGGGGAGAAGGTGAGGGTTTGGATTTGATTGAAAGCCGAATGCGCTGTTTGTTTATTAGCTGTGGTTCGGATAATTGTGTTCGATTATGGAGTTGATTTGTGGTTATGAGTTGAAAGGTATGAGAAGATACGAGATTCAAGAGATTTACGAGGTTTGGATATTCATATTCACGATATAAATAATGCTCACCTGTCAGCTAACGGTTGGTTGTGTTTAATATCTCCTATATATATTCCCCTAATGTTATTCTGGTGTCAATAAAGGAATTCAGTATGAAGATTCCGAAATGTGCATTAGTTATGAGTGTGAGTTTTGGTTTTTGTAGGCAAGTGTACTTTGCTTTGAGTTTACATACTAGAGGGTGATTATTGTGGCATGGGTGTTTATTACGGGATGGGTGTTTATTGCGCCATGGGTGTTTATTACGGGATGGGTGTTACAGGATGGGTGTTTATGGCGGAATGGGTGTTTATTGCGGGATGGGTGTTTATTGCGGAATGGGTCTTTTGGGGTGCAAGGTGTGGATGTGCAAGGAGTGATGTTAGTCCATGGGAAGTATATGACTTGATTGATTTTTTTTGGTGTTTGCATCGTGCAAGGCGGATGTATATGGTATTTCGCCTGGTGACTGATTCACATTCTGTTCTCAGGTTATTCTCATGCCGAAAACCTCAAATGCCCGTAACGCTGAGCGATAGGAAAGAGCTTAGCGAATGACTGGAGCGAATGACTGGAATGACTGGAGCGACTGGAGTGACTGAGCGGAGCGAATAACTGGAATGACCGGAGCGACTGGAGCGACTGGAGCGACTGAGTGGAGCGAATAACTGGAGATTGTCAAAAGTGTCGCGAGCTTCGGTGCACCGATAATCACCTGGAGAACATCATTAGACATTGTTCATACATTTCAAAACTTACTTTGATCAGGCGACCCCACAAAGAAAATGACTATAGCGATAATTTGCATTGCATACTTTGCATATTCCGGAAAAACTTAACACTCAGCCAGCAGTACCAAATACATCTTTGTCTGAACATTCTGTCTGTCCCAGCCCGTGTTCATCTGGTCATTGGTATTGGCCCGGTGCCCAGACGGTAAGAACGCAAAGCATTCTGCACTCAACGCAAAACATTCTGCACTCTCTCCAAGCTTACTTCAGAAGTGGCGTGATTACACAGCTCCAGGACAATAATCAAGTTTGTATGGGTGGTTTTAGTCACCTCAATACCAATGCAAATGGTGGTTAGCAAACTGGGAAAATGTAGTGGGAATTAGGTGTCTGCTCCAGCTGTGCTTCATCTTTATGTAGGTGTTTGCTGCGACGAATAGTGCTGCGAAGCAGTACTATGAGTGCTTGATACTTACGAGTATACTGCTGCAAATCAGCACTATTAGTTATGCCATCAACCATGAGAGCCTGGGTATAGTGAGGCTTTCCGGACAGCAAGAGTGACAATGGAATGTAGAATCTTTTGCAGGTGAGTTGACAATGTCATTTGGTATAAAAAGTTATGGATCCGGGAATGTTTATTGTTGTCAGAGGAGTAGCCATTACGGAAACCTTGTGCATAGAAGTAATGGGAACGGCAATGTCATATGTTTATTGACGGGCAAGGCATGACCGAAAAGCTATATGGCCAAAATAGACCGAAAAGCTATATGTGCCAAAATTGACCGAAAGGCTATATGGCCAAAATTGACCGAAAGGCTATATGGCCAAAACTGACCGAAAGGCTATATGGCCAAAATTGACCTCCTCGGCTATGTGTAGCAAAATTGACCTCCAGGCCACATGTTCATCAGCCTCCAGGCCACATCTTGCAAAATAACTTTCATATCGAATGATTGAATACACCAAAACAATCTAGCCTCATTAAAATTCACTCACTCACAAATCTCTAAATCATCCTAAACCACTAAAGAAAACTCACAAACTCAACCATATTGCTCACAATTCCCACCACTCTGCTCATTCTCACTACTCTAATTGCTGGTCCTCATCAACGAATAAGCAAATCTCATCCTTCTCCTCTATTTGCTGCCCCCCTTAACGAATAAGCAAATTCTCATCCTTCTCCTCCAATTCCAAACCATTCTCATTGGCCAAGTGCAATAAACAGATGAAGCAAAAACTAGTGGAAAGCTCCAGTCTTTCGGAATCCAGATACTTGCTTCCAACCTGCCTCATGAGGTCACTAAAAGAAGTCTCTTGGCGATCTTGAACGCATTCCCAAACGCGCAGCTTGAGGAGCCTAATGTCGACCCTTTTTGCCACCTTGGAAAAGTTAATATTGTCACTCACCTGGTCCCCCGCAAGCATATACTCCTTTTTTATGGCACCCAGTGGTGTTATTGCTGGGTACACGCCCGTATGTGTTGATATGTCCTCAAAGTCGAGTTTTTGGATGTTTTCCATCCTTTTGGAGTCGTCATGGTCCGATTCCTCAAGGAACTCATTGGCCCAGAAACTCGGATCCGGGGTGATTTTCGCAAGCGAGGTGTCTTTGGTAAAGAGCTTTAGAAGTCGCTTGGCTGTGAATTTGGAGTCTACCGGAAGCATGTTTTTCGTATCGTCCAAGAGTTTGTCCGGCAAGTTTGGTGGAGTTCTGGCTTTAGCAAAGATATTTTTGTCATCGTCTGAATCTATTTGGTAAAAGTCGAGAACTTCATGCTCTTTTTTCGGTTTTGTAGCAGTTTTCTTTTCACCCTTGTCTTTGATTAAGTTTTGTACCTTCCAATAGAGAGGTTTTGATGTAGCATTAATGAGGGTTTTATCAAAGTGGCTAATGAGCTCTTCATCTGTGATTGAGCTAAAGAGGTTTTCGCGTATGGGCATGTTGTGTAGGGCCATGGGGAGGTTTTGGTTGTCATGGAGGATGTAGTTTATAGTATTTATTTGAATTTCATTATCATTTTCGTTATCATGTTCGTTATCCTTATGCATTTCGTTATGATTCGTTTCGTTATGAATTGTTTCGTTATCAATCATTTCATTTTCAACTCCTCTATCATCACCAAGTATATTGTCATGTATATTGTCACCACCTATATCATCACCAAATATATTGTCATCATGTATATTGTCACGACCTATATCATCACCAAATATATTGTCACCTATATCATCACCATGTATATTGTCACCACCCACATCACCTCCCCCTAAATACCCTTGCAACTTCTTTAGTGAAGGACATATACAAAGATCATCAATACCATCCTCAAATAATATCCCCTCAAGCAAGTCCCAGTCTTGTATTCGCCCATGATCAACTTCATCAATACGCTCATTAGTGTGTTCGGTTGCAAAAACAACCCGGCCAGTTGCATCTATGCATAATGTATTTAATAGTAAACTTTTCGACCCTCCTTCATCAAAGTCAGCAAGGGCCTTTTTGAATACCGGGTCTATATTCAATTCGGACTCCACCTTGTTTGCTTTGATTGCCGAGAACTCAACCAATGTGTTTCCAAGCGAGTTTTTGTTCTTATATGATTTTGCTATTATATTGGTTTGGGTAGTAGTTGAGAGTTGAGGGTCGTTATCTTTAGTGATGAGTCCGGTTAATAGACTACTGGTTTCCTTTGCGGCAGAGTCTATTCGTGATGAGTAAATCTTCATACAACCATCCAAGGTTGCAGAAGCCTTCTGAAAGTTGATCCCGGGTCCGTCTCGTAAGAAGGACAAGTCATGAAAGTAATCAATGAGTGCCAAGTCCCATGAGTTTTTGGCATTGATTTTATTATCTGTGGCCAATTTCATCCACATTTCAAAGTCACCGGATTGAAGGCCTAATGGTATGGATGTCCCCAGAGAGATTCTAGATCTCGAAGGTAACGGTATGGTTCCCAGTGTGACTCTTGAGTTTGATGTGGTTATGGTTCTCAGTGGAACTCTTGACTTTGGTAAGGTTATGCTTCCCAGTGTAACTCTTGAACTTGGTGTGGTTATAGTTCCCAGTGTAACTCTTGAACTTGGTGTGGTTATGGAGCTCTGTGAGATCCATGAATTTGGTGTGGATATGGACCCCAGTGAGACCCTTGAGATTGGTGTGGTTGAGCTTTCCGAAACATCGGTATTGCTCATGGATCCTACGGAAGAGGTGGATGTTTTCAATCCAGGCCCCAGGATCCTTTGCTTGTGGAATGTCGGGTCTCTATACCTCATCGGACGAGCAAATGAACGAACGAACGAACGAGCGAAGCGAGTGAGTGAGTAGAGAATGCACGAAAGAGTGAATGCGAATGACGAACGAGCAATGCACGAACGAGCAATGCACGAACGAGCAAAGCGAGTGAGTTGTTGATTTTTTGAGTGAGTAGTGATTGAGTGAGTAGTGATTGAGTGAGCGATTGAATGAGTACCGATTGAGTGAGTGTATGTCCAAAGCGGTTCCGAATTCACTATTTGATCCGAGGATGACTTCTGTTTCATATGATTCAACTGATTTTCATGAAATATATAAAAATTCAACACTCATTTGTATTCACTCACGAACGCCACTATGAGTACTATATAAACCTCTTATGTATAGTACATTATAATCTACGCACTCAGTCTCTCACTCAAAGTTCGCTCGTTCGCTTGCACCCACCACACAAACTGGATTTGTTTGGCACAGACAGAGCTTGGGGCCAAATATAAAGCTAGATTATACAATGTGGTTTGAGATGTGTGTAAAATGTAGGGAGATAATTATAAGGGGGATGTTCAGTGAGTGGGTGAGTAAGTGAGTGAGTGAGTGGGTGAATGAGTGGGTGAGTGGGTGAGTAAGTGAGTGGGTGAGTGTGTGGATGAATAAGTGAGTGGGTGAGTGTGTGAGTAAGTGGGTGAGTAAGTGAGTGCATTCTTTCGTTCACACTCACTCATTCAGTTTGTTCGTTCGTTCGTTCGCTCGTTCGTTCGTTCTTTCGTTCACACTCACTCGCTTAGGTTGTTAGCTTCGGTTGTTCGCAACTCACTCACTCACGCACTCATGCACTCATTCAGTTTGTTAGTTCTTCACACTCACGAACTCACGAATGAGATAACGTAGCTAAAATTTAATATTTCCATTAGCAGTCAAGCTGGTTGGTGCTACATTAAATTCTGTAAAAGTTGAGCTCTATCGCACTATGAATCTCCATTCTGCTTGGCAGCACCGAATAGCACAGAAATGGTATTCCAAGGGAAAATTTAGCACGCTAATCTACTCACTCACTCACGCACTCACTCACGAACACAGGAACTCATTTCGCTCATTCGTTCGCTCATTCGTTCTATTTTACTTTTGATTACAAAGGTAAGCGTGAAGTACTTTTCTGCTTAAACGTTGCTGCAAAATTACTTAAAATTACAAGAAAACTATAGTACAAGAGTCTTCCGGGTCTTGGTTTATTCAATACCAATAAGAAAGTAATGTATTCTCTATAGTTCAGAACACCTGATGCAGTAAGACCAAGCTTTTAGGACAAACAAGGCGATGGTGCGAGCAAAGAGAGGGCGATCGAAGATAGTACGAGCTAAGACAGTACGATCAAAAACAGTAAGAGCAAAGATACTACGATCAAAAACAGTACGAGCAAAGCGAGCAAAGCGAGCAAAGAAACTACGATAAACGATTAAAACCTTAAAAAGTAACTATTTACATCACATTAACCTCTAATGCTGCATTAACATCTCGTAATCGATTTTTGCCAGTTTGAAATCACTAAATTCACTCACCCAAATGGTTGCACTCACTCAAATGGTTGCACTCACTCAAATGGTTGCACTCACTCAAATGGTCCCACTCACTCTAATGGTCCCACTCACTCTAATGGTCACACTCACTCTAATGGTCCCACTCACTCTAATGGTCACACTCACTCAAATGGTCCCACTCACTCAAATGGGCCCACTCACTCAAATGGTCCCACGCGCTCTAATGGTCACACTCACTTAAATGGTCGCACTCACTCACTCACTCACTCACTCAAATGGTCGCACTCACTCACTCACTCACTCACTCACTCACTCACTCACTCGCTTCGCTCGTTCGCTCGTTCGCTCGTTCGCACTTTTTTGGTCTTCTCTTGGTGATTTCAGGCACTTTTACAAACCATTTTTTGGTACAAATCCACCCATTTAAAGGTCTTTTGTATGTCGTTTATAGTTTGCGTACCCACCATGTATAGATTTTTAGTATGCTTAGCTATTGGATCATTTACGTCAACTTCTTGAGCTTCTTAAGGTTAGTTTACGCTAGTAATAAGTCTTGTTTAGGAGTAAAGTCGTGAGGGAGTAAAGTTGTGAAGCCGTAAAGTCGTGACGTCATGACTGAGAATTTGAATATACAATTCCATTTGAATGATTGTTTCATGGGTATTTGTCAATTATTATACGTAACACTTACAAAGTCATACCCAAAGACCTTTAGTTCCATACCAATAAGCGTCATCAAAAATGACAAAACAAGTCACAAACATGACATCATGGGGACTATTCAAATGTAACCTCACTGCTGTTATTCATTTCAGATATCCCATATTTGGTGAGCCGTGAGGTTTGTACTCAGTGTGAGGCGATCCTTAATTCCTAGTGGCTGATACTGATTAACCTCTATTTGAATGACTGCGAAACACTTTATAATGTAAATGTGGTTTCTTTGATCAAACACTATGTGAGAAACTTTATACTCATTTTATGATTTGAATATGACATCTACAGGTATTTGTGATAAGGCAAAGATTGGCTTTCGCAACAGGATCAAAAAAACGAATGGGGCATACTGGGAATTGAACCCAGGGCCTCTCGCACCCAAAGCGAGAATCATACCACTAGACCACACGCCCATTTATATACTAAGTTGATGGTGCAGCAAAGCACCAGCCTAACATGTGGAAGACTATAGTTTACTCATTGGAGATAGTGTATTAGTTATTAAATTATTATGTCCGTTATTGAATTTCACGTCATCTGTATCCAATCAATTTCACTCAATCATTACCTATAATTACCAATAAATCGACATTTAATAGCCAATACCCTCAAAAGGTTCATGTACATGTATTTGACATTTAATACTGGTGAATAATATCATGTCTCATACAGTCAATCTGTTATTATCAAAACTATAAACTCTCATACTTACATATCACAGTATCAGAATACGAATGCATCTTATTTTTGCCACATCACGATTTCTGTATTGCCAACGCAAATGTGATGATTGTGAACAAAATGCATGGATTAAGGCTGGTGATGAATTTTTTGCTTTGAAAAACCGACAACGATAGAACATTATAGTTGGAGGACGTAACGCTCAACATTTGATCGTTTGAAGGCTTTTACTAAAGGTATCAACTGCTGCGAAGCTAGGAGCGAAGCGACTTGATTATTAAAGGTATTATTTGCTGTGAAGCAGATTACGAGCAAGGCGACCCAACTGCTGTGAAACAGATTACAAGTTTACTTCCTCCCTCACTCACTTGGCATTGCATCTGTGTCTACTCGATCTGTGTATACTGTAATTCCGTACTTTCTCGCTCAGACTCACGCACTCACGCACTCGCTCAGACTCACGCACTCACGAACGTACAGGTCAAGTAACCTAATGTCTACCATCCAGATACAAAAGTTATTTTAGAATAACCTATAGAATGACTGCTTGGTTAGATGATATTGAAATGAATGTATATTTGAATAATAAATATTCTCTCAAATCAAAAGCGACTTTAGTGAATCACAATACCTGATTGATATTTTTAGTCCCACACTCACTGTTTAAGATATACAAGAGTTGGAGAATTTGGGACATATAAGCTAACTTGGTGTTAAAATGATCAAATGAACAAACAAACTAACGTTAAGAGATTATCAAAAAATCTCTCCAAGGGGGGACCCTTGGGAATTGAGTGCAAAAAAGATATTCAAGCTGAGATTTCACCAAGGGGGGACCCTTGGGAGTTGGTTACAGAAACAAACCCCCAAAATGCTCATGATAGACAATCAACAAAGAATAAAGTACTGTTTGAGATGAACACCTTGAACGAAAATCCTTATATAGCCTGGGTTTTTATAGCAATAGTGATGAGCGACGAACGAGCGAAGCGAGTGAGTGAGTGAGTGAGTGAGTGCGTGAGTGCCTCAGTCATTAGCGAACTTTTGAGTGAGTGAGTGCGTGAATGCCTGAGTACGGGTTAGGTTAGGTGTTAAGACAACAACTTTTAAAGGTTAGTTCCATTGGAAGGTTCATGTTACATTTGGAGTCAACACACGAAGCCTTTATCTACTCTTGGAATTTGATCACCCGAACGAGCCAGCAAGAATATTCAAACAAGCTCACTTTGTTCGCTTGTGAGAGAGCCTTTGAGAGCTTATTTATTGATTTTGAGCTGAATTGAGCTGAATTGACTTATTGTAGATAAGGGTAGTTTCATCGGTAACCTCAGGAAAAGATTGACTTAAAGATTTGGGTGCAGGGGAACTGCTTTACAGCTGCTCCGCTCACTGATGGCTAGAAATTCACTCTAACAACCTGCTTTGATTTGAAAAAATGAGTGTACGCAGTCACTTTTCGCAGCCATTTCACTCACAAGGCGAGTATGAGTATGTGAGTTGTGAGTGCAAATTGCTTGAAAATTATGTATAATGAATTGTTTATTAAACTGTTCTTCTCTTTTCACTTACTACTTTTTGGTATATGAGTGTACTATATAAAGTATACTATACTACACTACTGCCTCGCCGCACTAGGTTCTGACGCTGATTGGTGTAATCATCCGCATGATATGTTCTGTCAAGGATGAACCTGTGTTGGATGCGAGACATGAGGTGTCTAAAGTGAGACGAGGTTGTTTGGCAATCCAAGGGAAGAGGAGCGAACGAGCGAAGCGAGTGAGTGAAGGAGTGAGGGAGTGAGGGAGTGAAGGAGTGAGGGAGTGAGGGAGTGAAGGAGTGAGGGAGTGAGGGAGTGAGGGAGTGAAGGAGTGAGGGAGTGAGGGAGTGAGGGAGTGAAGGAGTGAGGGAGTGAGGGAATGATGGAGTGAGTGAGTGAGTGAGTGAGGGAGTGAGGGAATGATGGAATGGTGGAGTGAGGGAGTGAGGGAGTGTTGGCAAGAACGAACAAAGTGAATTAGTAGCGAACCTTACTACTGTGAACTTTGGCCAAGGTGTTGGTGTATTGAGTGTTGGTCTTGGTATTGTGTATTGATTTTTGATGTTGAGTATTGACTACTTGACCATCTATTTGACTAAGTATTGCAGTAGTTTTGACTAACTATTGACGTTGTATAATTACTCTCATTCTCTCCCAGAAAAGCCCGTTATACGTTTCAAATCTCTAACTCTGTGGCTCTAACTCTGTCACTCTAACACTCTGTCAATCTATCACTCTCTTACTCTCGTACTCCCTTTTTCTCCTCCTTTCTTACTTTCTTACTCTCTTACTCCCTTTTTCTCATACTCCCTTGTTCCCCTACTCACTCACTCACTTAGGCACTCTCTCACTCACTCACTCACTCACTCACTCACTCACTCGTGAGTTCGGAATAATTGTAGTATACTTTGGATTAAGGTACATACTTTAGTGGGCATTTTATCCAAGTTAAGAGTAATGGTTACAAGAAATCTGGCATTTTTTATAACCTCTTTTGTTACCAGATGCTATCACTCAAGCCGTTTTCAATTCCTTCCCTATATGAACCAGCTCTCCCACGGCTTACCTCATCCAGGATTCACATACCAGCCTTGTCCCAACTTGCTCATCCAGAAATCATATGCCCTCGTGTCCTGTATCCAGCCTTTATACAACACATTTTAGGAACTTTGGTTGATCCAAGCTGGTTTAGCTTATGGAGTAAGATCAGCTAGAACGTGATTTCGGTTATCCAATGTATATTACTAGGTGGAATCTAAGGATTCAGAGGTTTTGTCAAAGTGAGTCACCTACAAAAATGTAGACTCTCATTCGTTTGAGAGTAACTAATTCAGGGTGTCATGGTCAGTCACAAACAAAGCAAGGTTATGCAAAAATCAGAAAAGGCTCTTTGGCCGAGTGGTTAAGGCGGTAGACTCAAGTTCTACTATCGTAAAGATGCAGGCGTTCGAACCGCCTAGGAGTCAATTTTTTATCTCTTCACTCTTTAACTCAAAATTTGATTGAGTGTGTCAATGGAAAGGAATGTATAAAAGTATGAGTTGGTTGTGAATCTTAAAGTATAAAGATGGGGTTAAATTGATTAGTTTAGAGTTGTTTGATTTGTTTATGAGTTTAATGATTGAGTGTTATTAATAACTCAAGAGTGTATTGAATGACAGAAGAACGATACATTAGCCATATAAAAGTCATACAAAAGTCATACAAAAGTCACTTTATTTGTTCCATTAGTATCAAGCACTATTCGTTCAACTTTCAATATCATGCACTCATAGTACTGCTTCGCAGCACTATCCGCAGCACTATTCACAGCAACGAGGTTTTTTAATTGTCTTGTAAGGTGATGTGGTGGTATGTAATTTTGTAGTATCTTGGTATGGTAGTACAGTAGTACTCTCGTATTGCAGTACAGTGGTACTCTCGTATCGTAGTACTGTAATCTTGTCGCACTGTAATCTTGTCGCACTATAATCTTGTAGTCTTGTCGTATCGTAGTATTGAATATCAATTTGCCGAAACGTGCCGGTTTTTTATTGCAGCCAAAACAGAATCTTTGGGTTCAGCTCCCAATAAACCATTTGTTAGTGACGAAACTTAGTTACTGGTTGAGTATTCGATTTTTCCAACATTGAACAAACACAACCAAAGTAGTTTCCTTAGCTTACATGTTTAGATTCACTTTCAGAAGCTCAAAGCAGTTGGATTTTGAGTACGGATATTGTTTATTTCGAGTCATATTGTTTGATGTAGGATTTCTGAAATCTATTACGCTTTAGTATTAATGTATGGAGATTTGTTCCATTATATATCGACTTGACTTTGGAGAGGTTTGGGTTTTCGTAGAGTAAGTTACTTTGGTGATGGTTTCACTGTTTGATTTTACGATACCAGTTAATCGAGCGAAGCGAGAAGGTGTCAACCTGGAGAAAAAATGAAGGTACGAACGAGCGGAGCGAGTGAGTGAGTGAGTGAGTGAGTGAGTGAGTGAGTGAGTGAGTGAGTGAGTGAGTGAGTTAGTGAATGGTGAGTAAGTGAGTGAGAGTGAGTTAGTGAGTTAGTGAGTGCGTGAGTGAGTGAGTGAGTGCGAACTATTGGGTGACTTTCTGTAGTCGCTTCGCAGCAGTTTATACACCTTATTTGGTCGCTTCGCTCCAATTACTAGCAGATTGTAATATCTTTATTCGGAATTACTTTTCCATTGAGAAATCTGATATTGGTTTTGAGTTGTTAATAAGTCCGACTTCATTCCAAGATTTCAAATCGAATGAAGCGAACGAGCTAACGAACAAACGAGCGTAGCGAGTTCGTGAGTTCGTGAGTTCGTGAGTTCGTGAGTTCGTGAGTTCGTGAGTTCGTGAGTTCGTGAGTGAGTTCGTGAGTGAGTTCGTGAGTGAGCAAGTGAGGGCGAGCTTTTGAGTGCATGAGTTCTTGGGTTCGCTCGTTCATGGGTTCGTTCGCTCGTTCGTGCATGAGTTCGTGGGTTCGTGATTAAGTGCGTTCGTTTGCGTTCGTTCGCTCGTTCGCTCGTTCGTGGGTTCGTTTGCTCGTTCGTTTGCTCGTTCGTGCATGAGTTCGTGGGTTCGTGATTAAGTGCGTTCAATCGCGTTCGTTCGCTCGTTCGCTCGTTCGTGGGTTCGTAAGTGCGTTCGTTCGCTCGTTCGTACATGAGTTCGTGGTTCGTGAGTAAGTGCGTTCGTTCGCTCGTTCGCTCGTTCGTGGGTTAAAGTGCGTTCGTTCGCTCGTTCGTGCATGAGTTCGCTCGTTCGTAAGTGCGTTCGGTCGTTCGGTCGTTCGGTCGTTCGTGGGTTCGTAAGTGCGTCCGAGCGTTCGTAAGTGCGTTCGGTCGTTCGCTCGTTCGGTCGTTCGTGGGTTCGTAAGTGCGTCCGTGCGTTCGTAAGTGCGTTCGTAAGTGCGTTCGTTCGCTCGCTCGTGCATGAGTTCGTGAGTTGGTGAGTAGGTGCGTTCGTTCGCTCGTTCGCTCGTTCGTTCGTTCGTTCGTTCGTTCGTTCGTTCGTTCGTTCGTTCGTTCGTTCGTTCGTTCGTTCGTTCGCTCGTTCGTCCATGAGTTCGTGGGTTCGTTCGCTCGTTCGTTCGCTCGTTCCGGCATGAGTTCGTGGGTTCGTAAGTGCGTTCGTTAGCTCGTTAGCTCGTTCGTGCATAATAGTTCGTGGTTCGTGAGTAAAGTGGTCGTTCGCTCGTTCGCTCGTTCGTGGGTTCGTAAGTATGGTCAGTTCGCAACAATTGCTCACTGCTCTATGGTCACTTCGCTCCAAAGCTGCTTCGCAGCAACTATTCACTGCTCTAGGGTCGTCGTTCGCTCGTTCGTGCAAAAGTAGCGAATTCGGAAGATTCAAACAAACTCGCTTCGCTCGTTCCTCATTTTCTCAGATACATTTTCTATTACCGTGATATCCAATCAGCTTAGATTTCTTTCTCCCCGACCAATTCATCGTGCAACATTCCTGTACCGACTTACTCACATTACGTGATATCCAATCAGCTTAGATTCCTTTCTCCCCGACCGATTCATCGTGTACCATTCCTGGTGCCGAATTACTCACATTGTGATATCCAATCAGCTTAGATTCCTTTCTCTCCGACCGATTCATCGTGTACCATTCCTGGTACCGAATTACATTTCTTAGTGACACTCGCAACGAACTTGGTATTTTCCTCGCAAGTGACTCACATTACTCGGTACTTTTCTCGGTGATACTCGCAACTCACGAGCGAAGCGAGTGAGTTTCTCGCATTCTCTCGCAATTCACTGGCATTCTCTCGCAATTCACTGGCATTCACTCGCAATTCTCTCGCACTCTCTCGCAATTCACTCGCACTCTCTCGCAACTCCCTCGCAATTCACTCGCACTTCTCTCGCAACTTCCTCGCAACTCACTCGCTTCGCTCGTGAGTTACTCGCATTCTCTCGCAACTCCCTCGCAACTCACTCGCTTCGCTCGTGAGTTACTCGAATCGCAAGTTGCTCGATCATCTCCATGCTACCCACTAGAAAATCCAAGATAAGACCCCCCCGTCAAACCTTCGTATCATCCGAAGACAAAGACTTTGACTACACCAAAACCTGGCAATCACTCTCTGAATCCCTTCGTCAAATCCAAAGCAAAAATCTATCCAATCTTTCATACGAACAATTGTATCGAAAGTCATATTTGTTAGTACTACGGAAATTTGCCCCCAAACTCTATGATGATGTCAGTGAGTTAATCCGTCAACATCTTCAATTAAAGAGAGAGCATTTAAGGCGAGTAGATGATGAAGAGTTTTTAAAAGTGTTGATAGATGAATGGAATGAACATATTCAATCAATGACATATATTAGTGATGTGCTCATGTATCTTAACCGAGTATATGCCAAAGAAAAGAAGATGTTATTGATCTATGACTTGGGTATTGAGATCTTCAAGAACACATTGATTAAGAATAATGATAATGAGATTGGTGATAAGATCATCAATCTCGTAATAAGTGAAATCAACAAGACAAGATCAGGGGATGTTATAACCTCAGGTATGTATATCATTAAAAGTGTTGAAATGTTGGAGCTGTTGGTTGAAGGTTCTGCTTCGGAATTACAATACGGTGATAACTATTATTTAAATGCATTCGAACCCATTTATTTACAAAGGTCGGGTGTTTTTTACACTCAACATCTGAATGAATTGGCCACCAGTGAAACGGGTGGGGAAGAATTAGAAAGAATCAATAGTTTCATCAAGGATGAAGAAGCCAGAATTAAACTTTATTTACCAGAGATATCTCATATCAAAGCCATTGAGTTGATGAATAATATAATGATCAAAAATAGTATCGACACCATTTTATTAAGATCACATGAACAACAAGGATTATCATATTGGATGCAAACCATCAGTGGCAACATCATCAACGAATCCACCGAACAACATAAATTTGCTGAGTTAAAGTTGTTATATGAGTTAATGGGTAGAGTAGATGAAGAGTATGACTTATTAACCAAACGATTCAAAGAGGTTATTATTGATCAAGGTATCAAAATTGGTGAATTCATTAAAAATTCACAGGATAAAAAGAGTTCATTATCAATGAAATGGGTTGATTCCATTATTGAATATCAAAACCAATTGCTTTTACTATGTAAAACATCATTTGATTCAAATACTATTTTTGATAAAGCCATTTTTGAATCCTTAGTTGAACTTATTAATGGATCTTCAAGAAGACTGTCTCAAACTCAAACCATTTTGAATGCTTCCGAAGCACTTTCAATATATACTGATCATCATATTAAACTCTTGAATAAGGAGACATTTTCATCTGATGAATTCGATACATTTATTGGTTCATCAATCAAATTCCTTCACTTGATTAAAGATAAAGATTCATTTGAAGCCAACTATGCTAACCATTTTGCTAAAAGACTGATCAACTCCAAAAGTTCATCTAAAGTGGATATTGAAGAGTTAACGATATCTAAATTAAACGATGAAATGGGTTCAACTTCATTGGATAAAGTGACCAAAATGTATAGAGACATCAAATTATCAAGAGATCTCACCATGGATTGGAACAAATTTAACTTCACTGGAGACAACCAACCATTGGTGGATTTGGATGTCAAGATTTGTAACGTAAGTGATTGGCCAAAGTCAATGACCAAAGATTATAAAAGTTTCTCCGATGAAAATGGTGACAAGTTGATCTGGCCAAAAGAATTGAGATACACCATCAATGCATTTGAAGAATTTTGGTTCTCGGAAAAAAAAAATCACAGCAAATCCTTACACTGGAGTCCGAAGTTCGGCTCCATGGATTTCAGAATTACATACCCGTCAAGAACTTATGAAATCAACATGCCCACTTACACCGGGGTTATCATGTTACTTTTCTCCCCTCAATCATCCAACCCTGATGGGTCATTAGTACTGGCATTTGATCAAGCCAAGGAATTAACATATACGGAAATCAAAGAATTAACTAGAATACCAGAAGCAGACCTCAAAAGACATTTACAATCTATTGCAGTGGCCCCAAGATCTAGACTCTTGATCAAATCGCCAATGTCAAAAGAGGTTAACGACACGGATGTGTTCAAATTGAATAAAAATTTTAAATCTCCTTCCATCAAAGTTAAAGTGTTAACGGTATCAGCAAGCTCGTCCGGTTCAAAGCCTAAAGCTGACGAGGAACGTGAGTTGCAACAGAATTTGTTGGAGAATCGTAAGCATCAAGTGGATGCTGTGATTGTTAGAATTATGAAATCTCGCCATGAAATTGAACATAATGATTTGATTGAAGAATTGGTTAAACAATTGGTTAATAGGTTTCTGCCTCAAGTTCTGTTGATTAAGCAGAGGATTGAGTATTTGATAGAGAAGGAGTATGTGGAGAGGGATGGTTTGAATAGGAGTTTGTATAGGTATGTTGCGTGAGTGAGTTCGTGAGTGAGCGAAGCGAACGAACGAACGAGCGAACGAGCGAAGCAAGTGATTGAATTTATGAGTGAATTTGTGAGTGAATTTGTGAGTGAGTGAGTGAGTGAGTTTGTGAGTGAGTGAGTGAGTGAGTGAGCGAGTGAGTGAGCGAAGCGAAGGATCGAACGAGCGAACGAACGAGCGAACGAACGAGCGAACGGACGAACGAGCGAACGAACGAGCGAACGGACGGACGAACGAGCGAACGAACGAGCGAACGGACGGACGAGCGAACAAGCGAAGCAAGTGATTGAATTTATGAGTGAATTTGTGAGTGAATTTGTGAGTGAGTGAGTGAGTGAGCGAAGCGAAGGATCGAACGAGCGAACGAACGAGCGAACGAACGAGCGAACGGACGAGCGAACGGACGAGCGAACGGACGGACGAGCGAACGAACGAGCGAACGGACGAGCGAACGAGCGAAACGAACGAAACGAATGGACGAGCGAACGAACGAACGAACGAACGGATGAGCGAACGGACGGACGATCGAACGAACGAAACGAACGGATGAACGAAACGAACGGATGAACGAAACGAACGAAACGAACGGACGGACGGACGGACAGACGAGCGAACGAGTGAAGCGAGTGAGTGAGTTTGTGAGTTTGTGAGTGAGTGAGATTGATTTTCCAATAAGTTCGTGAGTGATTGAGTTCGTGAGTTCGTTCGTTCGTGAGTTCGCTCGTGAGTAAGCGAGCTAGTGAATGAGTTGGTGAGTGGGCCAATGAGTTGGTGAGTGGGCCAGTGAGCTCGTGATGAGCTTGTGAATGAGTTTGCGAGTGAGCCAATGAGTGACTGAGTGGGCTGGTGAGCTCGTGATGAGCTCGTGAATAATCAATTCATTTGTTCGAACAAACGATGTTATCTATACACATAGACAATAATAGACATGTGATATATAAATTGTAGTGCGTTGAAAAGAATTACAAAGGGATTTAAATGCAAAATGACAAAATTCTGGGAATTAAACAACTCATGACACTCATGAATTGAGTAACGGAAGTTTCCCGTTTTAAAGAGATAATTTCACTCTTTATCAGAGATTATCATTTTGATCTTTTCTTTTAGGAGTGTGAAAAAAAAATTGAGAGTTCCCAAGGGTGGAAAATTCACCAAACTCCAAAGGGAGGCCCTTACTCACTCATATGTTGGTGTATTTGACTTTGCACTGAACAACTCACTCACGCACTCAAAGACTTGCTATTCACCCAATAGTTTGCATTCACGCACTCACTCACGCACTCACGAACTCACTCGCCCGATATATATAAAGAGATGTAAAACGAAAGAACAAACCAGCGAATTCTTCTGTCAAAGCTGATTTCTATGATTTGAATAACTCGAACAAGCGAACGAGCGAAACGTGTGAGAGAGTTTGTGAGTTTGTGAGTTGCGAAATGAGAACGAACGACCGAGCACTCACTCACTCGCTTCGCTCTGGAAAATCTACTAATAATTCATTTGCATCATGTAGATACGTTGAGAGCTCGTTAAGATTTCAAATTCTTTGCTTATGACACTCGTATGATAATCGTTTGAGAGAATTGTGCGAGCAGAAGCGGTTGCTTTTAGTTGTTCAGTGGTTGCAATGAAATCGAACGAGCGAACCGAGTGGCAGAACTAACCTACTTTGTCTCCTTAATCATTATCATTTCAATACAAATAGTTTAGCTCTTGGTCTTGATAAACATGTTATTTTCACCAGATCCTGTTATTATCAATCCTTTTGTATTTGTGCTGATTATCCTGTCATAAACAAAATGCACAAGTTTTCAATCTTTTAATCCATAGGTTTTTTTAACCATACGGTGCTTACATCATTAACTGCACTGCTTGCTTGTCCAAGTGAGTACTGTAGTGGGTAACCATACACGAAATTGCTACACACGAGCGAACGAGCGAAGCGAGTGAGTGAGTGAGTGAGTGAGTGAGTGAGTGAGTGAGTGAGTGAGTGAGTGAGTGCGTGAGTGGATCAGCATGCTAAATCTTCCCTGGTGAGTGGATCAGCATGCTTAATCTTCCCTGGTGAGTGGATCAGTGTACTAAATCTTCCCTGGTGAGTGGATCAGCATGCTAAATCTTCCCTGGTGAGTGGATCAGTGTGCTACGAAGCAGGGAGATTCATAGTGCGATATTTTCAAAGACATGCCAGTAACGATTAATTACATTGAAAAAGAGATGTTAAACTCTAATCAAAGTGTATTCTCTCTATCTTCTAAAAATTGAGGTGAGCTCGAATCATAAATCTTCGGATTATTGCTATATTATGCAAATATCAAGCTAATTTCTAGTCAATATTCAAATAAATATTCAATACAAATTAAATATGTCGATTGCTTGCAAGTATTTGTACCAGGAATAAGAATGTTAACACTTAGCTATACTGATTGATATGTATATCTTACTAAATATCGTTTAATGAATATAGTTTCATAAATCTGCTTAATATAGTTCAATAAACATAATCGAAAATGATGACGGTGCTATGAGTATCTGTTTTGTTGATCTTTATCGTCAATTGTATACGATTCAACCAGCACACGTTGTAGCGAACTCATTAACGTAACCTGTCCATTTACTCACTCAATTGAAGATTTTCATATATTTCCCAGGTCAGACACTCCTCTACATTCTCGCGATTTCCTTACAAAATGAAACTAACCTGTAAAGACCCGTACCGCAATAATGAAAACTTCTGTGTGGCTCGAAGTTCAAAAGTTGATTCAAGATTGCACATTCAATCGGTCTTGGCTCATTCATCTGCAATAAATCAACAGAACTCCATTATTTTGCTCAAATCTTTAGAGCATGCACAGTTGTGATAGCTCTTGAATATACCACTCAGAAAATTGGTGATTTGTGTGCGATTGGTGATACTCAATGGCACTCAATGATACTAAATAGCACTCGATTATACTAAATGGCAATCAATGATACTCAATATCACTCAATGAAACTCAATAGCTCTCGATAATACTCAATTCACCAATATCTATTAACTTGCTCTTCTCTAGTGATGATTGTGACAGCTTATGATCAATTCATTTCGTTTTATCACCCATGAGAGACCCTCTTTCAAACCAACAATAAATCCTCTTCACCAGAAGTATTGACTCTTTCCATTACACTTTTTGCTTTGCAACTATTATTTTTGCTCCTTATGGAGTTTTGCAGCAGTTTATCTTTTGCAACCTGTGCGTGAGCATGTGCAGTACTTTGAGACAATGAAATTGTTTTGCCTGATCAACCAAAGGTTGCATTTGACTTTGATGGATAGTTTATGAAAAGTAAATTACAGAACATTTCACATGTAAGGTATTTTAATGATTTAAAATACTTTTCCATTGGAATCCACACAATCATATCATTAAAGGAAGCTGGAGTAAGCTAGTGTTTGCCGGGAGAGCGAAGTGAGCGAAGTGAGCGAAGCGAGTAAGTGAGTTAGTAACAAATACTTGAGTGAGTAACCCATGCGAGTGAGTTACCAATTCTTATACTCACTCTCTCACTCACACCCCTGAAACCTTTGGTGACTGGTTATTTGTGTTGCCGGGTACGAGTACTCGTGTATCTAATTCTTTCGTTCAGCTCATGACGTTTTAGGGATAATCCAATACAACTGGCAACCTGACCACATAAAATGATTCTCTGTATCAACAGTGCTTGTTATGGTGTAGTTTTCCTTTTTCAATTTTGCATATTTTGTATTGAAAAGCCCAAAACGATATGATTATGATTTTCAAGGGATATTGCCAGATGGTGACACAACGAGAATCTTCTTAATGTTTGGGCACACTCGCACTCACACTCGCACTCACTCAATCACTCACTCTCTCGCTTCACTTAAATAGTATTGCAGCTTAAGCAGACACCAACTGTTAATAACACACTTCTCAGGACATGCAACAATACGTTCAATCCACGCTGGAATTCATTTCATATTGATTAATCACATACTGATTTGTGGTCTCAGATTTACTCTTTTTGAAAGCCATAGTAAATATCAGACCACAGAGTTCATATCAAAATCGACAGCAAAAAAGATGACAAATTTCACCATGATAACATATAGAACAAGCCAGGTATACAGTCAAAGAATGTACTAGTGAGTGGCTTATATGTAACCAGAATATTTTTTGTCTATTGAAGCATACAACGATACCACTCCTCACATTAGACCCTGCACTTTATCGTTAGTACATGTTGGTCTGCACAAGAGATTTCACTAAAGGTGATGATCTGAAAACACGAGTGTGTTGTATTAGCAGATGTTCCCATTTTCATCATGTGTATTGCGTGCAGGATTTAAATGAGTGACTGGATAGAGGCTATTCAAGTGGGAGTAAAAAGAAAGGAATTCTGGGTTGCTTATGTGTAAGGTTTTTGATGAGTTTCTTTGCCAGTATGAATTTCCCTCTTTGTGAATTCTCAAAAGCAAAGGGTCCCCCCTTTGCTCTTTAACCTCCAAGGCAATTAAAACTAGGATTACGAACACCAAAAGTTCTTTTGTAGAGTTGGGTTTGAATTCCAATATGATACCACTAATGCGTATCTATTATCATAGGAGCAATGTGTATACTTTTTATTACAGTGCAAGGAAGAAGAAGAATCAGCTCAAATCTAAAGAATTCGCAAGAATTCGCAATAATTCGATACTCAAGAATCCGTCACTCACTCACTCGCTCCCATCGTTCGTTGCACGTATTATAAATTTACCCTTTGACAATTAGAAATCACCAAGAGCTTCAGTATGAAGCCAATGTATACCAAATAGCTTGAGATAATATAGCCGGAATGTATTGCTGGTGTTGAATTGTTTTGTGTTGTTCATTACTCATACCCACTACTTACCCATTACTCAAATACTTGGAAAGATCATGTTACTGTCAATTATCTGCGAAATACATAAAAATGGTTTATTAATGATGAACTTACAAATTGAATGAGTGAGTGAAGGAAAGAATGCACGAACGAACGAACTAAAGAACGAACGAACTAACGAACTAACGAACTAACGAACTAACGAACTAACCAACTCACCAACTCACCAACTCACCACAGGTTTATACTCTGGTATCACTCTCAAAATCGCATTCCAATACCTTCTTCAAAATCAAAGAAATTATCCATATTCAAATCATAGAAGTTATATAGATATTTTATTCAATAGATGTACACATCTAAAACCAGGCTGATTGATCAAATGACCAAGGTACGGGTCTTAAGAAGTTCCATTATTGCGGTACAGGTTGTTCGTGGTTAATTACATTATTACAGTGCGGGACTGCAAACCTCAAACATCCATCAAATAGCAAAAGCTCTTGTATGAGGTGCAATATCTCGAGCGAAGGAGCGAAGCGAGTGAGTTCGAGTGAGTGAGTGAGTGAGTGAGAGAGTGAGTAGCGAAAATGAGTGAGTGAGTGAGTACGTGTGAGTGAGTAGCGAAAATGAGTGAGTGAGTAGCGGATCTTCATGAATTCAACACCAACTGCCATGAGTGAGTACCGACTCTAATTCAACAAACTGCCATGAGTGCGACTCTAATTCAACACCAACTGCCATGAGTGAGTACCGACTCTAATTCAACAAACTGCCATGAGTGAGTGTGAATTCAATACGAACAAACGAATCGAGTGTGTGGTGATTCTTCTAATATTATATAATCTCTATGAAATCTATGATGTGAATATGATGCCACTATTTATTGAATTCAATGTTAATTAAAGCCAATTACTTATACTCTATGACTTCACCACTCTACAAGAACTAGCATCATCTCTTTGATGAAAGCAGTCAAGGTTTAATTACCAGTGGTATATGAACGTGTCAAAATCTAACACTCACTCACGTACGCAATCACTCACGCAATCACAAATAGAGAACCGCCTGTCAAAAGAATTCGCAACTCTCAATTAAAGACTTTGCAACTCACTCACTCACTCATTTTGCTCGTGCTTTGCTCATACAAAATTTCAAACTCACTCACTCACTCACTTTGCAGTATCTACACAGTATGATATAATCATGTCTTGGATCGTTTGAGGTTATTTCATTAATCACTTAGTGGACCAGATTTTTATTGTATACCAAATATTAGTACATACCTGTACCCAGTATAGTTTTAGTATACTCAATATACTCAATATACTCAATATACTCAATATACTCAATATACTCAACATACTCAATATACTCAACACTCAATATACTCCTCTAAACACTATCATACAGAATATCAAAATCAACATCGTGATGGGTTTTGCAAGTTTAGTACAAAATTAGAAAAAGCTTCATTAGAGTATGAACAAAATATCCCAACTAGTTAAATGTACAAAACAATCTACACTAAAGTCATCATCACCAACACCCAATGTAACACAAGTTATAAAAGCCATAGATATCATAGATATCATAGATATCAGAAATATCTTATTAAATCATAAAAGTCATACATAGCTTTGTAAGAGATTTCACAACTCACTCATTCGTTCGTATTAAAAATTTCGCCATTCACTCGAAGCTCGAAGGTTAAAGATCAATTCACCTGTAAAGACCAGTACCGCACCCACACACGAACTCTCACGAACGAACGAACGAACGAGCAAATGAGGGAATGAGCGAACGAGCGAACGAGCGAACGAACGAACGAATAAGCGAACTCACGAACGAGCGAATGAGCGAAATCACGAAATCAAGAGATCACAGAAATCTCACTGGTTTGAACTAACCCACGCAGTCACGAACGAACAAGCTCGCTTCGCTTGTTTGAACTAACTCACGCAGTCACGAACGAACAAACTCGCTTCGCTCGTCTGTTCTCACTCACTCACTCACTCACTCATAAACTCACAGAAATCTCACAGGTTTGAACTAACTGACGCAGTCACGAACGAACAAGCTCGCTTCGCTCGTTTGTTCTCACTCACTCACAGAAATCTCACTGGTTTGAACTAACTGACGCAGTCACTAAAGAACAAGCTCGCTTCGCTTGTTTATTCTCACTCACTCACAGAAACCTCACAGGTTTGAACTAACTCACGCATTCACGAACGAACAAGCTCGCTTCGCTCATCTGTTCCCACTCATTCACGAACTCTCACACACACGAAATCACACACAAGAAATCACGAAATCACGAACTCTCACTCACTCATAAACTCACAGAAATCTCACTGGTTCGAACTAACTCACGCAGTCACGAACGAACGAACTCGCTTCGCTCGTCTGTTCTCACTCACGAACGAACGAACTCACGAACTCACGAACGAACGAACTCACTCATTCACTCATTCACTCATTCACTCACTCACTCACTTACTTACTTACTCACTCACTCACTCACTCATTTTTTTTTCACTCACTCACTCACTCACTCACTCACTCACTCACTCACTCACTCACTCACTCACTCACTCACTCACTCACTCGCTTCGCTCGTTCGTTCACTCATTCGCTCGTTCGCTCGTTCGTTCGTTCGTTCGCTCGCTCGCTCGCAAACTCAACATACCCATAACTAATCAACAACTCAAACCTCAACATCTCTATCGGATGTAAAAACTTCTCAAGTTCCAACTTCATCTCTTCCGAAAATCGAACCACATTTTCTCCATACATATGCTTACTCTTTTTCACAAAGTGACAGGTTTTAACACTCACGAACTCACGAACTCACGAACTCACGAACTCACGAACTCACGAACTCACTCGCTTCGCTCGTTCGTTCGTTCGTGAGTTCGTTCGATCGTTCGCTCGCTCGCTCGCAAACTCAACATACCCATAACTAATCAACAACTCAAACCTCAACATCTCTATCGGATGTAAAAACTTCTCAAGTTCCCACTTCATCTCTTCCGAAAATCGAACCACATCTTCTCCATACATATGCTCACTCTTTTTCACAAAGTGACAGGTTTTATGACATCTGCAAAAGCAGAGTTCATACATTTTACCCCTCTCTTCTTCCCCAATCATATATGCTTGTAAGAAACTTACATGGTTACTATCAATATCCATCAAGAAGTTTTGAAGGTTAAACTTTGAGAAAGCCTCTTCAGCTTTTTTTATTGTATATGATCTGGTATAACTTCTGTCACTTGGTAAGACATCATAATCTGTATTCTCAATAGCTATTAAAGGCAACGAAACAACCAAAGTATCAAAATGGTGATATCTATGAAAATCAAGCACATCATTTTCAATCAATTGATCAAAACTAAAAACCAGTTGCATTGAATTACATGTTAGGTTCAAGTTCTTTAAGCTTGTTGGTAGTTTCAAAGCTTTTAAAGAGTTCACTTTATTACTCGTCAAGTCCAAATTAACAAGTTTATTAACATAAATCAAATCCAACCTTTCGATCTTATTTTCAATCAAGATTAAAGTTTCAACATTCAATGGTACAACCAAATCTTTAATTGAGTTCTCGCTCAAATCCAAATACTTTAAGCTTGGTAAATCTTCATTAAAAGACTTCAATCCATAGTATTTGATATTAAGAGTAACCAAAGATTTGGGATATGCATCAATATCAAACCTCCCATTAATATCTAAATATGTTAATTTTTTAACAAGATGTAAACTTCTTATATATATGTCACCACAATTAATATATAATCTTTCAAGATTTTCTGGAAAGGTTATATTGAAATTCTCATCAAACCCTGCACTACTAAGACTTGTGAGGTTGGTGAAGCTTGAAAAATCAAAGTTGGTTGTTCGATAATAAATATACTTGAAAGTTTTGATTTGAGTTGGATAAATTAAGCTATCATCTAGATGGCTTACTTTAAGGTTCTCTAAATTAATCAAATAACTAAGATCATTATTCTCCAAATTGAACCGAACATGATATAAAGCTAGTTTTTTTAAACTAATTGGAAGTGTTTTTGATCCATACATGTACAGTGAAGTCAATATCAATTTTTTAAGAGAATCTGGTAAAAATGAAGAATTTAACTTACATCTCTCTAATATCAACTCATTAACCTTTGGTATTGGATTGTTAATCAGTAATCGTTTTAGATTTAATTTAGTTAAATATGGGGGAAATGTCAAACAACTTGAATTTCTCTCATCAATGGAAATCCCTACAACATTGGACGGTATGTTTCTGATATCAGCAATAGGGTTTGTGATTTCGATACGATAACCAGAAACTTGCAAACCTTCAATATGTTTATAATCATAAACCACCAAAGTATCTGGCGTGAATCCTCTCAAATATGGAAATACCTTTGGCGAAACCAATGTATGTTCTTGTAAAGGAAAAATCAATTTAGGTGCAATGAGACTTGGATCCAAGACTATTCGAGAAAACATCTTTTGTCTAGCTCGAGGTCCGAAAGTTGGATCGTTAACTAATTTCGAACAATTAATGGGTGATAGTTGTTTGATTATCATCTCCACTAGTTCGTATGGGAGGTCCTCAGTACCTGTCATTGTTTAAGTGTATAAGAAAAATGGTTTCCAGCACCTGTCGTTGTTTAAGAAAAATGGATTTAAATACCCAGTCATTGCTCACCCCTGCGTTAAGGTGCATAATGGCACTTTATTGCTCTGTGGTTAACTTGAGAATGTTAGTCTGATTGATAGGTGATTTAGCTGGGGATTTTTATATATTACGGTAGAGCTGACATATTACGGTAGAGCTGACATATTATGGTAGAGCTCATATATTACGGTAGAGCTGACATATTACGGTAGAACTCACATATTACGGTAGAGCTCACATATTACGGTAGAGCTCACATATTACGGTAGAACTCACATATTACGGTAGAGCTCACATATTATGGTAGAGCTGACATATTACGGTAGAGCTGACATATTACGGTAGAGCTGACATATTACGGTAGAGCTCACATATTATGGTAGAACTCACATATTACGGTAGAACTCACATATTACGGTAGAGCTCATATATTACGGTAGAGCTCATATATTACGGTAGAGCTCACGTATTCACGTATTCTCGCACTCACTCACATATTCTCGCACTCTCTCACATATTCTCGCACTCTCTCACATATTCTCGCACTCTCTCACATATTCTCGCACTCTCTCACATATTTTCGCACTCGCTCACACTCTCACTCACACTCTCACTCACGCACTCACTCGCTTCGCTCGTTCGTTTGTTCGCTCGTCAACATGTCAGCAAACGACATCCTAGACGTCCTCAACATCAACCGTGATGACCACAGACCAAAGAAGAAACAAAAAACAACAGTAGAAGCCCCCAGACAAACTGGTTTGGCTAGGGAACTCTACAACCTTCTAGGCCCCAATACCCCCCCAGTGGCTCTAGCCTCAGCAGGTAAAGGCAAATACATGTCCAAACCCTCACCCTGGACCCGAATGCCCTTCCAACCACATGCTAAAGCACCTAAATTCCATCATTGGATCAAAGGTTCCAAGGAGCTACTCGAACAAGAAGAAAACAAAGAGTATTTTTACGAGAAATTCAACGTACAAATCGACATACCAGAATTAACTAACCAAAGCAATTATGACCAATGGATGTCTGAAATCAAACAAGAGGAACAGAAATTGAAGGAGGAGCGTG
The DNA here is from genome assembly GCA_030562865.1 of Kodamaea lidongshanica (nom. inval.). Taxonomy (NCBI): domain Eukaryota; kingdom Fungi; phylum Ascomycota; class Pichiomycetes; order Serinales; family Debaryomycetaceae; genus Kodamaea; species Kodamaea lidongshanica (nom. inval.). The sequence continues at coordinate 36,245 of JAKUAJ010000174.1, forward strand.
AAAAACGTGAAATGGATGATGCTAATAAAAACGATGAAAAGGTTAAAGAAGTAGCTAAAGAAAATGATGGAAATGAAAAAAATGACGAATCAGAACAAGAAGAATGGACGTACGAAGAAACAAAATACCTTTTCGACCTCTGCAAAGCGTTCGAATTGAAATGGACTGTTGTACATGACCGGTACACATACAATTTGAACCGATCTATGGAAGACTTGAAAGTTCAATTTTACCGAATCTGCTTGAAAATCCTCGAATCGCAAGAAAGTGCCAACCCGGCCCTTTGCGAGTCGCTTCGCGCGTACTCCAAGACACGTGAGCATGAAAGAAAGCAATATTTGGAAAATCTCCTTAAACGTACACCTGCAGAGATTGCAGAAGAAGAGTCGCTTGTTATTGAAGCTCGTCGTTTCGAAGTGGCTGCTAAAAAAATGTTAATCGAAAGATCCCATCTCTTAACATTGTTGGATTCGCCTCAAACAACTCAATCTATTGCAAGTTATCAATCGTCGCTGGGGTTGGCCAATTTATATAACAATTTGATGATAATTGATAAGAATCATAAAAAACACCAAAATCAAAGACCTACGGTACCCTCTCAAAATGAGCCCGTACCTCCCACCATCCCCAGTGCTGCGTCCTCCAGCTTCAAGAAAGACAGGTCTTTCCAAACAAACTTGCAACAGTACTTGTCTGGGTTGGTTAAGCAAAGTATCAATACCAACCCTCAAGCTAAGCAGGAGTCCAGCTCCATACAACAGCTCTTGGCCAAGAGGTTGACCCAAAAGGAGGAGGAGGCTTATGGTTTGTACTTTCACGGTACAGAGAGGTTGAATCCCGGTGTGGTCTTGCGGTCTTCCCAAAGGTTACCGGGATTGCAGCAAAAGCAGTCTGTCCTTAAGTCAGTCAACAGTGTACTACTGGAATTGGATATACCTACGGCAGGTGGTACCAGCTGGAAACCTGTCATGCCCACACGAAAGACCATGGCCAAGTATGATGAGTTGATACGAACGGTGGTTGCTCTTTTGGAAGTGAAAAGGGGAAAGGATAAGTTGGAGAGTGAGATTCGGTTGATTAAAAGTCAAAAGGGGTTACAATGAAGGGGTGATGACTAACACTGAAATGGAAAGCTATGTGCGAAGGGAGTTGGCTAGTTGATAATCACGAGTTGGTTCAATAATCACGAGTTGGTTCAATAATCACGAGCTCGTTAATCACGAGCTTCTTGTTGACGAGCTGAATCTCCAGAGGTGAGTCCTTTATTGCGGTACGGGTCTTTAAATGTGATTGTGCTCAAGAACGTATCTAGTGTTTGGAAGAAATCTTCTGCAAATAATGTCTCGTTTCAAGCAAACAACACTGTATAATATACACTAATAAAGATATTTATTCAAATTCAGCAAACCATACAATTTCTATTTGCTTGATTTCACATCTAGCTCTTGTGAGGTAATGAAATGAAACGTGTGGAGTAACGTGTGGAGTAGATACGTAGATACGTGTGGAGTTGATACGTAGATACGTGTGGAGTAGATGCGTAGATACGCGTGGAGTAGATACGTGTAGAGTATAAGATTCATAATTTGTACATGGTATTCAATTATGAATAATGTGATAACTAACATAACAACAGATCTATTGGTTCATTAAAAATTAGGTTGCATGCCAATGAATAGTGTGGACAGAATAGGCATATCGAAAGAAATTCCTTGTTCCGGTTGAGTGTGAGTGTGAGTGCGAGTATAAGTCAGTACGTTGGTTCGAGTAAGTGAGTGTAAGTTTGAGTGCGAGTGTAAGTCAGTGCGTTGGTTCGAGTAAGTGAGTGTGAGTGTGAGTGCGAGTATAAGTCAGTACGTTGGTTCGAATAAGTGAGTGTAAGTGTGAGTGCGAGTATTAGTCAGTACGTTCGTTCGCTCATTCGTGTGCGAGTCCCAACCAACCCTTCTGAATTTTTGTACAAATATGATTTCTATGGTTTGATTCCAACCCTATTCTTATGATTTAAGTATCCAACGCTATTTTGATTGAACATTATCTGAGCGAGCTTGTCCAAGATAATCTGATATCAAGTATATTGACACAGACGTAGAACGAACGAACGTACTTTGTATGTTCAGACTCCCTCACTCACTCATAGTACTACGCTACTCACACACTTGGAAAATCAATCTCACTCACTCATGGTACTGATATATACAACTTCCCTACTCTATCACAGAGACAAGCTAGTTCTTATATACTCGCAACGTTCATGCATAAACTTGGCCATTACTTAGCGCCCGACGTTCTTTGTATCGTGTAACCTCTGGAGCTTTTGACGTTCTTGAAAAGTCAAAGAATAGAGTCATTCAAACAACATTCGAGTGATTCGACCAATTTAAGTGATTCGAGCGATTCGAGTGATCAAGAACGAAGCGAGTGATTTAAATGAGTCGACTGACTTGACTAATTTAAGTGATTTAGTGAAGCGAGTGATGTAATTGATTCAAAACACTTACTGCTTAACAACCTTGATAATATAAATTTGCTTCTGTTCATCTTGTAATTGTTCCGATGGTATGGCTGTAAATGAGCTACAAAATGAATCTTGAGTACCACAAACGAGCGAAGCGAGTTTGTTCTCGCTCACTCAATCACTCACTCACTCACTTACTCAAACGAGCGAAGCGAGTTTGTTCTCACTCACTCACTCACTCATGCACTCACTTACTCAAACGAGCGAAGCGAGTTTGTTCTCACTCACTCACTCACTCACGCACTCACTCACTCACTCACTCACTCACTCGCTTCGCTCGTTCGTTCGCTCGTTCGTTCGTTCGTTCGTTCGTTTGTTACAAAATTTGCAGCCTACACTGCTTCCAGAACAACAATGTCAAAGTTACCTGAGAGTATTCATCAAAGAATAAATGCACCAAGGCCATGCTGAATGTATATCGTTTGCATTGTTTTTACGAAGGAGGAGGCGAAAGCCAAGTGACATAGATGTGCCAGCAAAGAAGAAAAGAATCGCACTCACGAGCTGGCTCACTCCCGAACGAGCGAACGAGCGAACGAGCGAAGCGAGTGCGTGAGTGAGTGCGTGAGTGAGTGCGTGAGTGAGTGGCGACAGTGAGTGAGTGAGTGCGTGAGTGAGTGAGTGAGTGCGTGAGTGAGTGAGTGAGTGAGTGAGTGAGTGAGTGAGTAGCGACAGTGAGTGAGTGAGCTAGTTTGTTCATTTGTGAGTTCGTTCGTTCGTGAGTTCGTGAGTAAGTATCAAGCACTCATAGCACTGAATAGTGCTGCGAAGTAACAGTATGCGTATCAAGCATGTGCTCTAAGTTACTTTACTTACTAACCCTCTGTACTTATTAACTCGCTTTGCTCTTTTGTTCGGTTGCTTTACTAACTCGCTTTGATCGTTGGTTCGGTTGCTTTACTCTGTCATTTTTGGCCTGTTTGCAGCCATTTTCGGCCTGTTCGCGGCCTTTTTCATGGTCACTTTCAATCAGTTCACTATCCATTTCATGGCCATTTTCAATCAGTTCACCACCATTTAACCTACATGAGTGTTTGAGATTAATAACGACATTTTTGAAAAGCTGTTGTAAATGTAAATGAATAAAGTTCATGTAAAGTTGTTTATAGAAAGTTATATAATTTGTTAGAAACTTTTATGGGGTGACAGACTGGTTTACTGGTTGGTTTTTGAAATGATGGTTAATGGACAGTCGAACTTATTTCTAACCATAAATGAACAAACGAGCGAACGAACGAACGAACTCACAAATGAACAAACGAGCGAAGCGAGTTTGTTCTCACTCACTCACTCACTCACTCACTCACTCACTCACTCACTCACTCACTCACTCACTCACTCACTCACTCACTCACTCACTCACAAATGAACAAACTCGCACACTCACTCACGAAGTCACAAATGAACAAGCTCGCTTCGCCCGTTTGTTCCACACACACACTCACTCACGCACTCACAAATGGACAAATGAACAAACTCGCTTCGCTCGTTTGTTCTCGTTTGTTCAGCTACATTATACTTTGCATGATATGCTATTACTGTTATATATAACCTCGTCATGCTCGCAAGGTATGTGCAAGAGCGAAAGATTTCTTGCACTTGTGAAAGCTATGAGTGTTAACTATGGGTGTTCATGTTATGTAAATAAAATACGTTCAGCTTTATGCTGTCTATGCTCCTGCTCCACACGCTTTGTTTTGCTGTTTATAATCCTGCTCCACACGCTTTGTTTTGCTGTTTATGATCCTGCCTTATAGTCAATACTTTTGGAACATATACAGTCACTCGCAGTCGCTCGTTTATTCTCACTCCGATCGTTTGTTCTCACTCACAGTCGCTCGTTTGTTCTCACTGGCAGTCGCTCGTTTATTCTCACTCCGATCGTTTGTTCTCACTCGCAGTCGCTTGTTTGTTCTCACTGGCAGTCGCTTGTTTGTTCTCACTGGCAGTCGCTCGTTTATTCTCACTCCGATCGTTTGTTCTCACTCGCAGTCGCTTGTTTGTTCTCACTCGCAGTCGCTCGTTTATTCTCACTCCGTTTGTTTGTTCTCACTCGCAATCTCCCAAACTCGCTTCGCTCGTTTGCTCGTTCGCTCGTTTGCTCGTTCGCTCGTTTGCTCGTTCGCTCGTTTCGCAGTGTGAAGCAGTCAATCAAAATCAAAATCTAAAACACCAACCCACTCACACCCCCCACTCTTCATCCCCTCAACCATCACCTTCAATCTCTCCTTAACCTCCATTATATCATCCTGAGATACATCCTTACCCACCTCCAATCTTGGAAACTTTTCAATCAACGAAAACTCCGAATAATACTCAATTTCCGGCAACGTCAAAAACCGTTCAATCCATTCCACACTCAATTGTTTTTCGCCATACCCATCAAACAACACCGTCATGTACTGACAAATCTCACCTACAACCAAGCATGACTTAAAGTAGTAGAGCTTGTCGCATTTGGTGACGGCACTTGATTCCAACGTTCGTAAGCTTGATAGCATGGTCATGAACTTCAAAAAGTCCTTGTTTAAAATTTTGAACTTGAATGATTTTAGTCCATTGGTGAAAAACTCCAACAAGTTATACACAAAGATCCATCTTGTCGCTTGCTTGAAGTAGATTGAAATCATGTCGTAGATCAAGCTTACATTGTCCCCTTCGAGGTACTTTGCAATCAAAGACATTTCTCTGTTGTAGTACAAGATTTGGGTCAATTCCTGATGTACGATAGATATCTTGTTGACAGGGGCCTTGACACTCCATTCGTGAAGGTCCAACCCGGGGTCTGAAATGCCCAATTTAGACGAGCACGCTTTGATGATACCGTTTTTGTCCACATACTCAAAACATATTCTTTGGATGGACTTGACTGACCGGATACAAAAGTCCCGATATGATTGGCTGGAATGGTATTTCTCGTATTCCTCACTGATTACTCCCAAAAATTCTTTCAAGTAGAGTTTTTTGGTCACGTCCTGCGTTTTGAGTGTCCTGTTGATATTGCTTAGAATGTTCAACACTAGACGCGAGCGGAAATTGGTCATATGGAAGGAGGTGACGTGGTCCGGAATGTACTTTGTTTGGAAACATACCACGTCGTTTCGATCGGCATTCAACTTGTTCATCAAGCGTGGCAAATAGGGTGATGGCGTATATGCTGCCAAGCTCCTCAAGAGGGCAAGGATAATATGATCTTGGTAGTGATTAAGGTTCGTATACTTGAGAATTTCAACAAAGTATAGTAATTCGAATTTATCACGCAGTTGCTTGTTTCCCATATACGGGAATGTTTGGAGAGTCAATTGAATCCATGAGTGATTTGGAACCAATGAATTGGCCTTGATCCAAGTTTGCATCAACGTTTCCACGATTTGAGTTGCTAGCGATTCTTCACTTAGGCTAGGTAATGGGAATCTCCCCATATTCACATTAAGTTCTTTAAATGTATGCTCCACAAGGCTTTCCACAACCTTCAACTCCACGGCTCCGCTTAACTGGGGAAGTACCAATTCATGAAACTCGAGTGCCACTTTATCCGGACACTGTTGAATGTTGAGGTATACTTTGATTACTTCATGGGATGAATTCTTGAGGATTTTTAAGAGAGTTTTAATGAGTTTGATGACCCCAGGGAGTGTATTGTATACGGAAAGGAGGGTATTGATTATCAAAGTGATCCATTTTGTTGGTGTAACAGGGGGTAAAACGTCGCTTGACATATAATTTAAAAAGTTATCCTTATCCATTTCAGCCCTTTTAATATCAACATATTTCCTCTTCATATCAACATACAATTCAATACTCTCCACAGATAACTCAAATATATCAATGTCATTACAATTCACAACTCTTGTGAAAAGATCATAAAATTGGTTCTGGACATCGATAGACGAAACCTGCCCAAGCAACAGAAGAAAGTTAACTCTATTCATATACATCACATAATGCACCTTATCATTTCCATATTGATAATGACTGGAAGTCATGAGTTTGGTAATCAAACGTTTGGAAGGGGCCATGTCCGAGGTGTAGATGTAAAACAAATACAAAAACAGGTCAAAAAACGTATCTCTTGAGATATCATATCTAGTTTGGATTTTGCCGATAAATGTACCTACACCCCATTCGTCCTCAAAGTTAGCAAACTTGCGTGCTGTTATTGATGAGTAAATCATAAGAAGCATTCTCTCCTCCAAAGCCCATTTGAGAGTCTCATGGATATAGATCACACACTCAATGTATTTACGATAGTCTGAAGTGTTTTGAATCACCTCATAAAGTTTGTAAAATGGTCCCCAACCAACAAGCTTCTCGTTAAGGTGACAAAGCCCAATTAGGCTCTTCATAACATTAACCACGTCATTGTCCATAACAACCTTTTCTATGGATTTTTCAATCAGGTTCCATAAATCACCTCCGAAAATCGTTTGCATGATCATCCAAGTTTCCGGGTTGGTTTCTGGGTGTTTGAAGTAGATTTTCCAGTAATTTGCAAACACCACATCTGTTGCCAACTTTTCATTTTTCAATCTGATGGCATTATTCAACTCATGACATGTCCACCAAAGCAAGCAGGTGTACACATACACTGTCTGGTTGCTTGACGAATGGTTCAATATGGCTCGGAAGTATTGGAACTTGCGTAGGCTGATTTCTTCTTGTACTGTTAAAACCCATTGGATCAACTCACTCAACGATTCTCGCACCCCTTGAAAGAATCCTTCCTTCACCTTTTTGAGTATGGCCATCAAGAGCTGGTCCATATGCAAGGAGGAAGCTTTCTTGTCAACCAAGGTCATTACGAATGATTCCCCATAGAATTCCACCCTCATATAATCGCGGCCTAATATATACAGTTTGCCGTGTTTCATGTCCTGGATTTTGGACATGTCGATTTTATTCAAAATGGACTCTGGCGAGATTCCCGCCTGCGTGCCGGGTGCCTTTTTGGGCTTGGTAATCTGATTGATAAAGTATGTGGAGCTCTCGGCTTCAAACGGAATGGTAAATTGGTTTCGCACCGGTTTTTTATCCACCTTGGCAATACGCTTGATTTGCTTCTTTTTCATACTGGGTGCCTTTTTGGACTTGAGGGGTGTACTTTTCCGAGGCTTGCTTATTCGGCCAATCTTCAACCGACTCTGTATGAGGTTTGATTTTTTGCGTTGTCTCGGGGTTGATATTCGATTGGGATTTTTAGCTTGCTTGGGTTGTCGTTTCATGATTTCGGTAATCAGAGGTTGTTCAGAAAACATGTGATCATAATTGATTTCGGGTTGTTCATAAAACATGTGATCATAGTTGATTTCGGGTTCGTCATGCAAGGTGATGTCTTGGTTGGAGTCGGAAATGTAAATTGGGACATTCTGGAGAAAATTGTCCAATGAGGTGTTTTGGTGATTTTGGAGAAAATTGTCCACTGAGGAGCTTTGGCGATTTTGTAGATTGCCATCTCGTGAGGTGTGATAATTAAAATTGTTTCGTGAGATGTTATTGTCAACTGAACTACCTTGGTAAAAAGAATCATCCAGAGTGTAACCATATTCGTCACTATCATAATCTTCATTGGTGTAATCTATGGCACTCAAAACCTCTGGGGAACTTCCCTGTTCATTCACCTGCTCCTCTTCCGGCCCGTCATCCCCAGGAACATCCTCGTAGCCCAGGGTGACGTAGTCGTAGTAATCTCGGATGGTTTCCACCTGACCGATATCCACGTCCTGGTGCTCAAATTGCCGGTAAAACGTTGAGTCATTGTTCTCCAGAATATGATCCGACAGCTTCTTGAACTTTTTTTTGGCCAACCCTCTTCTCAACTCTTGGTTGGACGTCGTAGCTTTGCGCTTTGGGTTGGATGTAGTTGCCTTGCGTTTTTGGTTTGCCACAGGTGATTTCTTCTTGGGTTTACGTGCCTCTGAAAGCTCTTTACTAGTATTGCGTTTTTTAGGTTTTTTGGACCAACGTGCCTCCAATCTATGTATTGGAATCAATCCTGTTTCAAAGTCAATGTTGTCATCACTTTCTTGGTTATCACTGTCTCGGTCATCACTTTCTCTATTATTTGACTTTCCCTGATCATTTTCATCCTCTTGAAATAAATCAGATTCCGAATCCAGACTAAAATCCAAAGAGTCGAGAACTTCATTCTGCACAGGCTGACTAATTTCCGGTGACTCGTTCACCTCTTGTGATTTCAATTGGCTGTTAACTTGTTTGCCCAAGATGGTGTAAAAATTTTTAGCCTTGTACTTTTCATCTTTGGGGTAAGATTTCTTGAGTTTTACATAGGAGTTGTTCAAGTACTTCACAATGTCTTTAACGTTTTGGTTTTCTTGGTACAATTCGTTCAAGTAGTTGATATCGGCAAGCCCCAAGTAGTGGGCTTGGTCGTTCAAGTATGGGAACGTACTGGCAAAGTTACGTTTGCGTAGTCCTCTTCTCTTTTCATAACTGCCGATATCGAGGTATATTTGTAGGTTATCATGATCTTGTTGTGAAGGGTTGATATCTGTGTTGTGTGTATGTGAATTGGATTCATGTGAGTTGTTTGGTTCGTTTGATTCGTGTGGCTTATTTGACTCGTTTGGTATATGTGATTCATTTGGTATATGTAATTCATTTGGTATATGTGATTCATTTGGTATATGTAATTCGTTATGTATATGTAATTCGTTATGTATGGCTGACTCCACTCTATCAGTTACTCCAGGCACCAACAGAGCTAGTCGGGTCAACATTAGTTGCCTTTCGGGGCTATGCATACCATCAAGTACGCCCAAGATCTTGCCCGGATCAAGCATGGAGGCATCAACAATACCTTCATCTTCAGAATCCGAAACGTAATCCATACGCGTATTTTGTGCGTGTCTTGTAGGATGAACTGGATGTGATTTATATTATGGTGTTTCTTGTCGGATTTCCTGATATTTGTCTTGTCTCAATGAGATTTTTGTGTAGTTCTTGTGTCTTGAAGTGTAATACTATTGGTGTGTACTATTGATGTGCATTAATGTGATGCCAAACT
>JAKUAJ010000175.1:0-45012 GCA_030562865.1 Kodamaea lidongshanica (nom. inval.)
TCTACAACCAAAGGTTTTGATGAGAATGGAACGTTTAAAAGCAAATTCAAAAAGACACATGAATTGATCTCCTTGACTCAACAGCATATCGAAAATGATGAGATAGTCTCCAGAAGTGAAAGAAGTTTAAAAATGATGGGATTATTGGCACAACAGGAGACCAAAATGGAGACCAGTATGAATATACGAGAAAATGCCAATTATGCAGCCAAATTGGACCTTAATAAGAAGAAGAAGCAAAACCAGGATGAACATTTTGAAAAGAACAATCAGGATGATGAAATTCATCTTGACAATAAGAGTTTACAAAATGTCCAAGATGATTCAAATGAGTACATCTTTAAAGAATTTGTAGACCCCAAAGACATTTTCCAAACTTTAGGACATTGTGAGCCTCAATCGTATAAATTGGACTTTAAAGCTTGTTATCAGCCCTACTTTTATTGTGAGTTGGTTGAACGTGATATTCAATTTGAGGGTTTTATGAGCCCGTTTTCTGAACCGGAGCCAAATGAATGCGAGCCATATAAAGATGTGCCATATGAAGATGTGCCATATGAATGCGAGCCATATAAAGATGAGCCATATAAAGATGAGCCAGATGAACATGAGCCAGATGAACCAGATGAACCATATGAAGATGATTCATACACAGACGAGTTTTTACCGAATTTGAATTGGGACATGGATTTCTTTGATAAAAAAAGACCATTGGAGGAGGATGACTGGCACGTTAAAAGAGGCAAGTTTTTCAACTTTGAGAATGATTGGCTTTCGAATATTACATTAGAAAGTATAGGGTGTTGAGGAAATGTGTGGGGGAATTCTTGATGACAACAAGGAATAAAGATGTGAATTAATGAATGTTTTATATGTGCTGTGTTTTGTATGTATTGTAATACGAGCGAAACGAACGAGCGAAACGAACGAGCGAAACGAACGAGCGAAACGAACGAACGAAGTGAGTGAGTGAGTGAGTGAGTGAGTGAGTGAGTGAGTGAGAAAAACCGAGTGGGTGAGTTCGTCAGCGAGTGTGAAAAACTGAGTTCGCTCGATCGTTCGTTCGTTCGTTCGTTCGTTCGTGAGCAGCAAATTTGGTTGATTCAAACAAGCATATGCTTACGGAGTTGTTTATGCATCCAGAACATTTTGCATGAGAATTTTACTTGAATATTGCAAGCTTGAATTCAACCTTTGAAAAAAAATCATCCAAAGGTTTACACCCAACACTCACTCACTTACTCGCTTGTTCATTATTGATGATTCCCTGCTCACTTTCTCTCTTGTTCATTATTAATAATTCCCTGCTAAATTACTCAATCGTTCAATCAGAAGAAGTCGGTGTTCACTTATTCACTCGTACAATCAAAAGAATTGGCCACTTACTTAATCTCGCTCAGTCAAAAGACACTTGCTTATTCTCGCTCAATCAAAAGACTTGGCCATTTGCTTAATCTCGTTCAATCAAAATAAGTGACCACTTACTTAATCTCGTTCAATCAGAAGAATTCACTGTTCACTTACTCACTCGTACAATCAAAAGAATTCGGTGCTCACTTACTCACTCGTTCAATCAAAAGAATTGGCCATTTGCTTAATCTCGCTCAATCAAAAGACTTGGCCACTTACTTAATCTCGTTCAATCAGAAGAATTCGGTGCTCACTTACTCACTCGTTCAATCAAAAGAATTCGGTGCTCACTCACTCACTCACTCGCTTCGCTCGTGAGTTCGTTCGCTCGTTTGCTCGCCCTTACAACTAATTTTCACAAACGTCAAAAAAAAAGATGCTATTCTTCAGTTTCTTCAAGACTCTTGTTGATCAAGAGGTCACAGTAGAGTTAAAGAATGACATAGAGATTAGAGGAGTCTTAAAGTCGGTGGATCAGTTTTTGAATTTAAAGTTGGACAATATCTACTGTGTTAATGCTAGCAGCTACCCTCACTTACAGTCAGTCAAAAATTTGTTCATCAGAGGTTCAACAGTCCGTTATGTCCATTTGAACCCAAGCTCTGTGGATCATACTTTATTACAAGACGCATCAAGAAGGGGTATGTTTTTGTTTATTACCGAGATTTACTAACAAGTGTAGAAGCTATGGCCCAAACTACAAAGTAGTTGTATAGAATGTAATATATGAATTTGTATAATGTGTAGTTTTGATTGTGTGTGATGTGGTGTGTGATGTGGTGTGTGATGTGGTGTGTGATGTGGTGTGTGATGTGATGTTGATGCTAATTGTGATATTCTTGTCTTGTGATATTCTTGTGATATATATCTATCAGAATTGTTAAATATGTTCACTTAATTTTTATATGTAATTCAAAGCTTTCACGTCCCATGAGGAGTTGTTAACCGTTTTATGCAACTTGCTCTGGAATGTCCTAGTTCTTTACAATATGAACAAATGCGTTTAGATGAGTTTCTCTTTGGACTTTTGCGTACTGTGGGAACATCTTTTTGATCATTTAAACCCTCAACTTTGATGGAGTCTTTTGGAATTAGTATGTATTTGGAATCTTTCAAGTTGTAAAGGGTATGAGAGCATTGAGGACACTTTATGTCTTGATTTATAGTCTTGATGAACTCCTCTTTATCGATTTCTCCTTGTGTTGTTTGAAAGTGCTCAATATACGAGTTCAAAATGCCTAGCTTCATTTCATATTGTTTCTTCAACTCATCCAACTCTTTATTCTTTTCCACAACTGCTTTGGCCAATGTATCAACAGACTTCAGTAGTTCTGTAAAGGTCATTTTGCGTGGGGTTTTTTGTCGCGATTTGATAATCGGAGTATACTTATCATTATAATTTGAATCCATGAGGTTAGATGATTAATTAGTTTATTGATACTACTACTTTTTGGATAATCCTACAGTTTAAGTTAGAATATTGCATTTAATAACTATAGATTAATTTTATATTTGTATATCTCTTGGAAGCAAATAAGCAATCTCACGTATGTTGTATTGATTATTGATTCAGAAGAATGATTGATGAAGAAGAATGATTGATGAAGTTGAGTTATTGATGCTGGTGTACTCAATTCGAAAGATCTCACTCGCTTAGCACATTCACCCCGTTCACCACTCACCCCGTTCACCACTCACCCACTTCACTACTCACTCCAAAAATTATTGATACAGCGGCAATTAAAAGGCCCACATATTTTTATATTTTGGTTGCAAATAATGTCAAAATATCAAGATTATACAATAGACAACATAGCAAACCTAATAGATGAACTGAGGAACAAGAACTCACTTGAGAACCATGAGGTGGATTCTGAAATTGAAAGTCCAAGTAAATACTTTTCCAGGTTATCTCGGAGATATTCACCAGGTGAAGCTTTTGAGTATAAGAATCAACATAATATTGAAAGCCCACAGGTTATTTTTCTTGAAGAATTAGATGAATCTGGTAAAGTGTTTAATGGTTTGACATATAAAGCTTCTCAAAGTGTGAATACCTTTGGGCAAGACTCTTGGGTAAATGCTTTGTTGAGTGAGAATAATTCTTTAAGTGAGAATAGCTCTCCGAGTGAGAATAGCTCTCCAAGTGAGAATAGCTCTCCAAGTGAGAATAGCTCTCCAAGTGATAATAAATCTCCAAGTGAGAATAACTCTTCAAGTGAGAATAGCTCTCCAAGTGATAATAGCTCTCCAAGTGATAATAAATCTTCAAGTGATAATAACTCTCCAAGTGATACTAAATCTTTGACTGGGCAAAACTCTTTGAATGGACAAAACTCTTTGAATGGGCACTCTTTGAATGGACAAAACTCTTTGACTGGACAAAACTCTTCAAGTCATGATACCTCTCTGGATAATTTCTCTTTGATTGCACAATTTCAAAATCAATGTTCTCATACAGAGGAATTACCAAGTTTAGAGGATGAAAATCAATCAACTAATTGCAATTTGAAATCTAATATTGCCAAAAAGAGCCTCGGACAAAGAAGAGTACAATTTGGTGGTATTCCTAGTGAGCTGGAATCATCAGATGATAAAAATGAGGTAAAGTCCCCAGAGAATAAACCACGCACTCTTGATGTGCCATTTAGTTTGGCAAGTACCAAAAATCATTTTCAAGAGTTGGCCCATTATGTTGGATTTGAAGATTGTTTTTTAGAATCAACCATTGACATTGACTCCAATATTCAAGATGTGATCAAGAAAGCAATTTCAATAATCAAATCTAAAAATGACCAAGAGCCTATAAAATATGGTGAATCAAGTCAGTTAAAGTCTTTCGTTTCAAATGACAATCAATATGGGTCGCCCAATTCAAATGTCCATCAAAATGAGCCTCCTATTTCATATGAGTCACCCATTTCGCCTGTCAATCAATATGAACCTCCCATTTCACCTGTCAATCAATATGAACCTCCCATTTCAACTGTCAATCAAAACTTGGAAAATCACAAAATATCAAAACACAAGACTATAAATGTCAAGGAGAATGAAGCAAACCTTAAACACCTCCTTGGTAATTACAGAGAGAAATTTGGTATTTTGCTTAAAGAATTTCTCATCTACAAACACTATGAAGATTGCATATTGAAATCATTTTTTCTGATATACTCTGAACAGCCATATAGTAAAGATGAATTGTACATTGTTCTAAGTGAGATCTTGGCCAATAAAAATGAAATGAGTGAATTGAAAGAGATGAACGATAAGCTAATTGCAAAGACCAAAGTACTTTATAATCAAATGAAACAATCCAAGGTTGAAAAGAAGGAGTGGAAACTTAAAGAGAGTGAGATGAAAATGAAATTATCGACCGCCTTGAAGGAAAACTCAATTAGAGATCAAGAGCGAACGAGATTAAAGGACCGCATAAATGATTTGGAGAAGCAATATTATGGAGATCAGAGTAGGTTAAAAAGTAGGTTGGATACCTTGGAGAAGGAATTTGCATTGTTCTTGCAACACAATCAACGTGAGAAACTGAGTTTGTGAATGATTAGCGAATTGCGAACACTAATTGTTTGATGTTACTTTGTTTCGATGTTACTTTTGTTCGATATTACCTTATGCTAGGTATTGAATATCCATCATGAATGAAGAAGAATTAAAAAGATGTGTCCATGAAGAATACATTCTGGCTATTAATACATTCTGGAAACATTCTGGCTATTAAAACATTCTGGCTATTAAATATCCACCTTAAAAGAAGCTTTCAAAAAATCATGTAGTAAATCACAGTCGGATTGATTTGATTCAAAAATGATGTAGTTGACAAATCAGAGTCGGATTGACGTAGTTAACAAATCAGAGTCGGATTGATGTAGTTAACAAATCAGAGTCGGATTGATGTAGTTAATAAACCAGTGTCGGATTGATTCGATATCAATTCATGATTATCAACTAATCTTGTATGTGAATTTACAAATCTCTATTACTATTACTCACTAAATATACCACGCCATTACGATTATTGTTGCAACCTCATACATAATCAACCCTTAATTTATATAAAACACTCGGTATAATGATCAATGACCATCATTCCATAGTATTGATCGATCCAAGGAAAAGAGGGGAAGAAAAAGTAATGTCACATTCATATGAGAATCATATATAACACGAGGGAATAATCATGGATCGGCAATAAAAATGAAACCCTTTAGCAATAGTTCTCAAAAGAGCGAGCTCAAGAGAGCTTTAGACCCCAAACTTGAGGCTGCCACAGACATAAAGAACAACTTGAAGACCCTGATTCCAGGTGCAATCTTTGGGGTAACCAACATTGACGAGACAGTATACTTGAATGCCAGTGGGACCACCTTGGTGGAAGGGGGACAGGATGTTAAAACGGATACTGTTTTTGCCTTTCATTCATGTCTGAAGGCTGTGACGTCTGTTGCCCTTTTGATTTTGGTTGATCAAGGAAAGATTGGTTTGGATGATCCAATTACAAAGGTTTATCCAGCATTTGAAAATATCAAAATAAGCAATGATGAACAAGATATGGTGACCCCTTCAACACCAATTACCTTAAGACATCTTTTAACCCACACTTCGGGCTTTAGCTATTCCTATTCATTCAACATGATTCACGCACATGCCGATGGTACCTCGGACCGTAACTATTCCGCGCTCAAAGAAACCACCCTTGACTTTGAACCAGGTACCAAATTCGTTTATGGTATAGGACTCGATTGGGCTGGGTTCATTTTGGAAGTGATTACGGGAATGGATTTAAGTGAATTCATTCAAAAGAATATCTTTGACCCATTGGACATGAAAACCATGGGGTTCAAAAGAGACAGAGACGAGAAAAATTTATTAGTCATCCAAGGTAGACAAGAGGATGGAACTTTACAACCTCATCCTTTGCTGAGAGCTTATAAGTCTCCTCGTGACATGGGGGGTGCCGGATTATACGGAACAGCACCAGATTTCCTTAAATTTTTAAGGTTTTGGTTGAACAAAGGCCGTGCACCTGATGGGAAGCAAATTATTAGCGAGGCTTTATGGGTTAAAGCCAATCAGAATAATTTACCAAATGGATTAACAACATCTTTTGAAGACGTGTTTGATCACTCCATATCTCGCCCCATTCCAAATACCCCATTTGGAGTTCCTGAAACTTGGTCCTTGATTGGTGCCAAACAAATGGCACAATCCCCTTGCGGTAGACCCGCAGGTACTGTTTATTGGAGTGGATTAGCCAATACATTTTTCTGGATTGACATGAAGAATAATATTGCATGTTTTTATGTTTCGCAGATTTTACCGTTGCTTGATGAATCTGTTGTACATATTGAACATCTTGAAAAGGCTGTTTATGATCAGTTGAATGAGGCGCATTTATAAGCATATCGAGCGAAGCGAGATATGCGGGTACACTCACAAACGAACACTCACAAACGAGCGAAGCGAGTGCGTGAGTGAGAGAGTGATTGAGAGAGTGAAAAAGAGTATTATGAATAATCACCTTATAAGTGACCACCATATGAATAACCACCTTATGAGTAACCACCTTATAAGTAACCCCCTTATGAACCACCTTATGAATAACCACCTTATGAGTTCTACTTGGTATGTAATTTATTTATGATAGCTATGCAATAAAAATCTTGGTATGCTACCCGTAAAACTAAACATTTACATCTCTCTAAATTGTAAGAACATGTATATGGAGAGCTTCAATTTAAAACCTTTATATTATCTGCTCGCTTTATCCTCGCATTCTCTCAACGCTTTATCGTCGCACTGTTCGCCTCATTTTCATTTTTTTAAAAAATAGCAACATTCCTAAAGATGTTTAAGCTGGCCTTGACTCAAATCAGAGGAAACTCAAAGGTTCTAAGACACTCCTTGACACTTTATTCAAGATCCCTGAGAATCCTTGTGTCAATTGGTTTGGCAGGTACATCAATGTATATGGTGAATCAAATAATAAACCAACCCAACCAAATGATAAGTAATGATGTTCATGCAATTGATACTACAATTCATGGACTTTTACCAGATAAAAAAGCAGAAACATATGAAATGGGACTTTATTATTCATCTCAAAAAGAAGAGAGTGATCAATTTAATAATTATAGAGATGAACGTTGTACGAAAGGTAATATAATAAGCAAAGTATATTATCGATTAAAATTTTCTATTGAAGATTGGATTTTAGATCCTTTAATTACAATTGCAAGATTTGTTGAACTTTCAGCAATTTTTTTACCAGTTTTAATTACAAGTCCAATATGTTGGTTTGGTAGAAAAGATAAAAAAAGTAAAGAAAATATTAGAGTTGGAGCTAAATTATGGTATAAATATCTTAGATGGTCAACTGAACTTGCAGGAGCATCATTTATTAAATTAGGTCAATGGGCAGCACTGAGAACAGATATCTTTTCAAAAGAATTATGTGATGAATTAGGTAATTTACATTCAAATGTTAAAGCACATTCATTTAATGAAACCAAAAAAATTTTAAGTGCAAGTTTTGGAATACCATTTGAAGAAATATTTGATGAATTTAATGAAAAACCAGTTGGAGTTGGAGCAATAGCTCAAGTTTATACAGCTAAATTATCTAAAAAAGTTGTTGAAAGAGTTCGTAATGAAGAATTAGAAATTAAAGATGATGATCAAAATAAAGGATTTTTAGATAAAATTATGATTACTTCACCATCAGATTCAATTACAAGTAATCAAAAAGTTGCTATAAAAGTCTTACATCCAAATGTTGAAATTAAAATTAATAGAGATTTAAGAATTATGAAATTTTTTGCAGATACAATTGATATAATACCAACAATGGAATGGCTTTCATTACCAGATGAAGTTGAACAATTTCTGATTTTAATGAGATTACAATTAGATTTAAGAATTGAAGGTTTAAACTTGGCTAAATTTAGGAAAAATTTTAAAAATAGATTAGATATACATTTTCCAAAACCTTATTTAAATTTTACAACAAGAACAGTTTTAGTTGAAGAATTTATTCATGCTATTCCAATGAGTAAATTACTTTCATTAAATGAAAATTTTGGTAAAAATCTTTCAAAAGAAGTTAGTGATAAAGGTTTAGATGCATTTTTAAAAATGTTAATCTTAGATAATTTTGTTCATGCTGATTTACATCCTGGAAATATGATGGTTCGTCTTTATAAAAATGAAACTTATAAACATGAAAAAGAATATAAAATTGTTAAAACAAGTAATGAACAAGATACTAATAGAATTACTGATGAATTATTATTATTAGGTAATGATAATGAAGCTTGGTGTAAAAAACTTTGTGATTTATATCAAGAAGGTTATCATGCTGAAATTTGTTTTTTAGATGTTGGTTTAATTACTGAACTTAATCATTTAGATCGTGTGAATTTTATTGATTTATTTAAAAGTTTAAGTGAATTTGATGGTTATAAAGCTGGTGAATTAATGGTTGAAAGATCAAGAACTCCAGAAACTGCAATAGATAAAGAAATATTTGCTTTAAAAGTTGAAAAATTAGTTGATAGAATGAAAGAAAGAACTTTCACTTTAGGTAATATTAGTATTGGTGATTTATTAGATCAGGTTTTGGGAATGGTACGAACTCATCATGTAAGAATGGAAGGTGATTTCATAACAGTTATCGTGGCAATCTTATTATTAGAAGGAATAGGTCGTGCTTTAGACCCAGATTTGGATTTATTTACAAGGTTCGTATACGCAATTTTGTTTGGTTTCCCAACTGAAAATAAGTTGTGGTTTTAAGGATTTACTAACATTTTTCAGTTCTTTACCTGTTTTAAGAAAACTAGGTGTTCTGAAAGAAGGACGTGAACTACTTAAAGATGAAGATTCTTTACAGATGATTAAGGTTTGGTTGACTTTGGAGGTTCGTCAGTTTATAAGTGCTTCGATTCAGGATATACATGCTTTGGTTAAGGCTGATATGTTGAGTCCGAATGTCTAACAAGCGAACGAACGAGCGAAGCGAGTGAGTGAGTTTGTTAGTGAGTTTGTGAGTGAGTTTGTGAGTTTGTGAGTGGGAGTGAGTTTGTGAGTTTGTGAGTGAGTTTGTGAGTGAGTTTGTGATGAGTGAGTTCGTGAGTGAGTTTGTGAGTTTGTGATTGAGTTTGTGAGTGAGTTCGTGAGTGAGTTTGTGAGTTTGTGAATGAGTGAGAACAAATAAAGTGAGTGAGTGAGTGAGAACAAATAAAGTAAGTGAGTAGGTGAACAAACTCGCTTCGCGCGTTCGTCCGTTCGTGAGTTCGTGAGTTCGTGAGTTCGCTCGCTCGTTCGTCCGTTCGTTCGCTCGTTCGTCTGGTCGTTCGTTCGTCTGGTCGTTCGCTCGTTCGCTCGTTCGTCCGTCCGTTCGTTCGTTAGTTCGCCGTTCGTTCGTTCGTTCGTTCGTTCGCTCGTTCGTCCGTCCAGTCATTCGCTCGTTCGTTCGTTCGTTTGCTCGTTCGTCCGTCCGTTCGTCCGTCCAGTCGTTCGTTCTTTCGCTCGTTCGTTCGTCCGCTGTTCGTCCGTTCGTTTGCTCGTTCGCTTGCTCGTTCGTCCGTCCGTCCGTTCGTTCGTTCGTTCGTCCGTCTGTTAGTTCGCTCGTTCGTCCGTCCGTTCGTTCGCTCGTTCGTCCGTTCGTTTGCTCGTTCGTTCGATCGTTCGTCCGTCCAGTCGTTCGTTCACTCGCTCGTTCGTTCGTCCGTCTGCTAGTTCGCTCGTTCATCCGTCCGTCCGTCCAGTCGTTCGTTCGTCCGTCCGTCTGTTAGTTCGCTCGTTCGTCCGTCTGTTCGTTCTTTCGCTCGTTCGTTCTTTCGCTCGTCCGTCCGTCTGTTCGTTCGCTCGCTCTTCTGTCCGTTCGTTCGCTCGTTCGCTCGTTCGTCCGTCCGTCCGTTCGTCCGTTCGTTCGTTCGTTCGTTCGTTCGTTTTCGTTCGTTCGTCCGTTCGCTGTTCGTTCGAAGTGAGTGAGTGAGAACAAATAAAGTAAGTGAGTGAGTAAGAACAAACTTGCTTCGATTGTTCGTTCGTTCGTTCGTTTGTTCGTTCGCTCGTTCGTCCGTTTGTTCGCTCGTTCGTCCGTCCGTTCGTTCACTCGTTCTTCTGTCCGTTAGTTCGCTCGTTCGTCCGTCCGTTCGTTCGCTCGTTCGTCCGTCCGTTCGTTCGCTCGTTCGTTCGCTCGTTCGTTCGTTCGTTCGTTCGTTCGTTCGTTCGTTCGTTCGCTCATTTGTCCGTCCGTTTGTTCGTTCGTTCGCTCGTCCGTCCGTTCGCTCATTCGTGTAAACTCTTTTGACTAAACATGCAAGTAGAGCAATTTGTTTGATCAATTCACACTCACGATTAACAATAGTGCTACAGAAGAAATGTTCAAGAGTGATGACTAACTTTGGCTAAAACATTGCAGGCACTACATAATTGCGACCCTTGTTATTATCACGATTACATAATTACCTGAAGGCCATCTTGTTTTTGCAATTTTTATTTTTGTGACGCCATCATGCATGTTTATTTATGTCAAGTTTAGTTTGTGCAGTGGTTTTAAGCACACTTACTAAACTCGCTAATTACCCTCAGTACGTGTCCCCCAACGTGCCAGTTTTAAATGACTGAATACCTTTTTATTGTGTAAATTGCAAACAATAGTGTAACAATTTTTTTTTTTTCAACAGACAATAGAGCAATGTGCTCAGATTGTTTGCAATTGATCAGACATTTATTTAAGGGAGATTCTTATACAATTATGACAATAACAATCAGTTGTAAATTCTTGATCAACACAATCAAGAATTGTTTGACAATAGTTGATTGTTACAATCATTTATCAATTCTTGTATTTTGCTGTTTCCTACACAAGGAAAAAGATGTTGGGTGGCTGTTACGTATAACTGAATAATTGGTTTGCGTATAACTGAATAATTGGTTTGCGTATAACTGAACAATTGTTGTTTGGGAGTTAATTGTTTGGGAGTTAATTGTTTGAGAGTTAATCGTTTGGGAGGTGATTGTTTGAGAGTTAATCGTTTGGGAGGTGATTGTTTGAGTACTAGATTGTTCTCTAATAAAGATATCATTGAAATCAAAACTGACAATTAACAAGAAGTCAGAAAGGTACAACTTGGGGTAGGATTGTTATTAGCTTTGAACACTTTGCCGAGAGAAATCAATAGATTGAGATTTTTTCTAATCAGGTTGTAAGATACCCCAAGTGTAATATTAATATAATAAAAAGTGTAACGTATGCAAGTGTAACGTATTCGGTGTAATATATGAGTATAACCAAAATGTAGCATGTATATAACGAAAATGTACCATGTATATAACCAAAATGTAGCATGTATATAACCAAAATGTACCATATATATAACCAAAATCTAGCATATTATCCAAAATCCACCATCGTGTCGAACCCTCAAAGGTAACCCAATGTGCATTTGAATTTCTTTCTTTTTAAACTTGATTGCCCCCAGGCGTAATTGGAGGTTCTTATTTCATATTTAGACAGACAATTTTGTGATCAAAATAAGGCTGAAAGTTGCTTCAATCTACAATTTTTTCTCATCAAATTGTTTGCCAGAGGTATGAAGGAGTTGACTGGGCAAAGAAGCCAAATGAAGGAGAGGACTGGTGGGATTGAGAGTAATGGTGAAGAAGAAGAAGACCCGAGTCACGTTATGGATTGGATGCATGGAGTTGATCTGCCTCATTCCGTTTTTCAATATTACCCACAAACAAGTACTAGTACCAAGAGTATGCTCGAGAACTCCAATGAAAATGGGATCTTTGTAGCTTCATTATCAATGAATCAAGTTGAAATAACCAAGGAGAAACCGATTAAAACAATCAAATCAAGTGATATAGATGAAAATGTATTACAATCAGAAACAACAGGTGGTGTATTCTCTGGATATTTCAATGTTCCAAGATTAATCTTAAATGTTCCAAGTGTTAAAAATCGAATAAATATCAATGATATTCCAAAATTATGTTATCTGAATACTTTTAATGATACTGATATCACTTATTTATTTGGAGGATTACAAGTTTCAGAAACATTAAATTTGCAGCATTTAAATATTCCTAATTCAACCAATCCAGATAAGATATCAGTTCATTTCCCAGTGAACTTACCTCCATTTGTGAGTAAAGAAGTGATATGTAATCCATTGGTTAAATGTAATAAAAATTTTTATATGTTTAATCCAACTCGTGGATCTTTAACATATTTAGACCTTTTACATAAAGATGATGATCCTTATGATATACATGGTTTGGCTAGTTGCAGGATTTCAACTCAGCATGTATTTTTCTATGGAGGGTTTAAAATAGTTGTTGAATCCGTACTATATAATCCAAGTTTGGATAGATGGATAATTAAAAAAAATATCGAAGTTAATAAAGCTGGCTTTTTACTCGATTTAAATACAACAGTCTTTACTAAAATTGACTTGAAACATAGATATGATCATGATACAATTCCTATAGGTCGTATTGGAATGTCAATAACAAGTAGTTTGGTTGAAGAAGAAACTCATAATGAAGATATTGTATTACTGCCTTCAATAGGTGATTATGATTTTAAAGATAAAAATTTAAATACAAACTTGAATCAAGGTGAAGATGGTTTAATGACAAGAGAGGTGATTAATGAAACTTCGTTAATGAATCTTAATGAAAGTGTACAAGCGGATTTAAAAGTGGAAATTAAGAAAGATGTTAATTTGAAAGTGGATAAAGAAAAGTTGGATAGATTTGAAAAGTTGGAGAATAAAGAACGATTTGAAAAGTTGGAAAAATCAATCAAATTAGAAGAAAAATCAATAAAACTAGAAGAAAAATCATTCAAATTAGAAAAATCATTCAAATTAGATGAAAAATCAAAAAGTGATATTGAAAGTTTACAAACTCCAGTTACATACTTTGCCTCATTCAATCTGTTTGCTCTGCCATCCATAAATTTATCTTCCCAACTAAACAAAAAACGACTGATGACTTTAGATACAAATTCATTAAAATCAAACACATCACAAGATAAAAATGGGAAATCGAAAATGGGTAATGTGCTATCGAAATCAGCTAGAATTTTTCATAGACATAAAAATGAGCATGATAAATCCACCAACTCATCATTAAAGTCCCCTTCCTTGAATTCACCCTCCATGAATTCACCTTCTTTGAGCTCTTCACATGCTTCTATACATTCATACACCAACCTCGTGAATCAATCACGTTCAACATTAAAACCCAAAGATGACCGCATTTATCTGCCCACACAACTGCATAATGAATCGAGTCCAGAATCTCCAACAATTTCAATAACTTCTTCACGTGCAGATTCCATATCACTCCCTTCAAGTAATAATGATATTGTGTTTGATAAACATCCTGAAGAAAAAACCATGACTTCGGAGGCATATAGCGTTTTGTTTTGCGACCATATAGTGAAGACCCGAACTGTGGTTATATTTGTGTTTGGGGGATTTTGTATTAAAGAGGATGAAAATGGTCGTAAAGAGTTTCAAGCTAGTAATGAACTTTTAAAAATCAATTTAACATGCCGAGATGAATCTAAAGGTATTAAATTTAATAGATATGCTTTGGTTCAATGTATCAACGATCAACTAAAAGAAAAATGTGGAAAGTTATGGCCAACTCCTAGAGGATACTTTGCATCTACATTAATTAATTATAAGCAAACAGAATTCAATTCCAAAATCACATTACCAAAAGCCGAATGCTCAAAGGCTAGAAAACCAATCCGTGAACCAGCAGATTTTTTTAAAGATAAGGCTTTAATGGTTCAAGGAGGATGTAATTCTGAAGGTGAAACATTTAGTGATTTCTTCTTCTTTATATTCGATTCAGGTAGATGGCTTGATGTTGATACTTTTTGTTATGATTATTTCGAACATAATTTAAAACCAGATACTGATGATGATTGGCTGAAATTTCGTAAAGGAATGGAAGTGGAAAATCCTAAATTAATTGAAGCAGAATTGAGAGCTTGTCATCATACTGCATTATTGCACAAATCTTATGATCAAGAGTATTTATTATTCATTGGAGGGTTCCGTAATGATGCTTTAAGATTATTCAAAGATGGAAATGAAAAGAAAACTTTAACTCAAAATATCAATAATAAGCCATATGATAAATCTGATAAATCACCAAAATTTGATATAACTAGATTGGCAAAATTTTCATTTGTCACAAACAATACTAACGTCTTACGAATCCCTGCATTAAACTTAAAGACTCAAACTTGGAGGTTTTTGCGCTATTATTATGATTTCAATCATATCTTAAGTGATAAATTTATTGAAAAAGTTAATCATAGTCCAATTTGGCTTAATTCTAGAATCGCCAACTATGCTGGTTGGATATCATTAAATGGTCGAACCATTTCAATTTGTCAAGGATTGGTGGCACTATGTGCTGAAAAGAGAGAGAATCATGAAAAATTGCAAAAAGAATCTGGTAATGGAACTCTTTTTTGGGGTGGTCATATTCAGATTAGTTTTCCTGGGTTTTAAGTTGGGTATGGGTTTGCCATGTAATGGTTTGTTTGTGATGGTTTGTTTGTGATGGTTTGTTTGTAACACCATGTTTTTTAGTGTTTTACACCTACATCAGGTGAGTTTAACGTAATAGAGTGAGCTTTGATTTGAGTAAGAATCGAGTTCTGATAAACAATAGACGTAATTGAGATAATTTGATTATAAATGTGTAGTGCGAGAAGTGAACGAGCGAGCGAACGAACGAACGAACGAACGAACGAACGAACGAGCGAACGAACGAACGAACGAACGAACGAACGAACGAGCGAGCGAACGAGCGAAGGTAATTGAGATAATTTGATTATAAATGTGTAGTGCGAGAAGTGAACGAGCGAGCGAACGAACGAACGAACGAACGAACGAGCGAACGAACGAACGAACGAACGAACGAACGAACGAGCGAACGAACGAACGAACGAACGAACGAACGAACGAGCGAGCGAACGAGCGAAGCGAGTGAGTGCGTGAGTCGTGAGTGCGTTGGTGCGTGAGTGCGTGAATTTGTGAGTGTTTGAGTTCGTAAGTTCATGACTTCGTGAGTGCTTGAGATCGTAAGTTCGTGACTTCGTGAGTGCAAGAATACGTGAGTTCGTCCGTTCGCTCGTTCGCTCGTTCTTTCGTGAGTTCATGATTCTTATAAATTGAACAATTTCACACAAACCACCGCTCAATTTTAATTCTACCATCAAGCACCGTAACCATCTCTATAAATATCCATGAATAAATATAAGCCATATCCAACTTTTTAGCTATGTCTGCTCATCACTCGCTTCGCTCGTGCTTCGCTCGTTCACATCCACTCACCTAATGCAATTCATATACCTACAACCTCGCTTACATAATACATTACATGAGCACTTTGCTAATGAAACAAAAATTTTCAACGAAAATTTACAAGTACAATATGTTCGGATTAGGTGGTGCTGCTCCTCAAATCTCGTCGCAACAAAAGTTGCAAGCTGCTGAGGCAGAGTTGGACATGGTTACTGGTATGTTCAACCTGTTGGTTGGTCTCTGCCATGCCAAATGTATCAACAAGGCCTACAATGAAAGCGACATCAACAAGCAAGAAGCTGTGTGTTTGGACAGATGTGTTTCAAAGTACTTTGAAACCAATGTTAAGGTTGGTGAAAACATGCAAGTTATGGGACAATCTGCCATGTTGGGTAGACCATGATTTATAGTCTGTATATAAAGTTATTAAACGTGTGAATAAGTGTATCAGCCCAAAATGGTTAGTGAATGTATTTGGGTGGTGTAGTTACTGTGGATGATCCAAGCGAATATGAATTGATTAGTTGTCTTGTGTGGAGTGCATTCACAAAACCTGGAAAGTATATCAATGTCTGGTATATCAATGTGGGTATATCAATGTCTGTCTGGACTACTGTGAATGCTGAAGACAATCAAAGATGATGTGTATTAAATTTGCAAAACTCTTTAAAAGATAACCAATGTGTATTAAATTTGCTATGTACATTATTTTGAAACTTCTGTAATCTTGAAGCTTCAGGTTTCATAAATTTACTTTCCATCATTTAAAGGTTGAATAACTTGAAAGGACACACCCTTTAAAAGAATACACCCTTTAAAAGAATACTCCCTTCAAAAGACACCTCCCTTCAAAAGAATCCACCCTTCAAATAGCCCCACCACAACACCTAATTCCACCCAATAGCCTTGGCCAATCTCATTTTCACACCCTCCCAATGATTCAATTTGGGTCTCACGTCAAGATAAAACGAAGCACCCTTATCTGAGTTGCCACCATAAAAATCAATGACATACTCAACTTGGGTTCCGCACCGATCTACAATCCAGTCGTGTCTATCGAATGGTTTTTGATACCCCAAAAAGGTCAGTTTGAGCCAGGCTCTGGGCGTCAAGGCTTTCAGATCTCCTTTGAAGCTTGTTAATGAGATGCCACCGCATTTCTCAACAGTTTCCTGGTATTGAGGCCTTTCCCAACTTAAGATATGTTGCCATACGCGCTCATTGACGGCATTATGTATAGGGACAACGGTACCCATGTCATTAGCTTGAGGGTTCCAATTTTTGCGTTGCATGGCTTCAAAAAACTGCTTTTGGGATGGGTATATCCAGTTTGTAGAGTGCGATGTACGAGGTATGGAGCTGATTTCTCGTTCAATTGGTAAATCCACCTGTGATGTACTTTTGCGTGGGACATCAAGCTGATCCGAAGTGCATCCAGCACCCGGTGCCTCAGAGGTCTCAATAGCATCCGGCGTCACTGCTGTCACCGAAACAGACTGTAACCATGCTGCCCTGGAGCTATGGTCCACAGGACACTTTTCCTGCTTGGATGAGGCCTCTTCCTGTAAGTTTTTGGCCCATGCTTCTCTGGAATTGTGATCCACAGGACATGCACTTGTCTCGGGTGTTTTGGATGTTTCCATTGAACTGTGATCCACGGGACATGCACTTGCCTCGGGCTTCTTGTATGCTTCCCTTGAACTGTGATCTACAGGGCACTTTTCACTCATACTTTTTTCAAACTCTTTGCGAATTGCTGCGAAATGGGTGTATTTATTAGTACTTAACGATTAGTGTAGGAATGTTTATGGTAGGTTTGACGAGGAGAATATCCACATAATGGTCAGCTTGTGTGTGTATGATTATTTGGATCTTATGAATTCAACAGAATCCTTACCAAAAAAGTTGTGTGCAGTAGATTGGATCTTTTTGATGGAAGGCCTTGTGATGATATAGCTGACTTGTATTGTATAGTTACCAAGTGCCATTTCATTAAAAGTTTCATGAGTTGAATATCCTGTAACTGGATGTGATTTTAATGAAAATTGTAAAATATTTATGAAATATAAAGAGAAATTGTTGAACGAGAGGTTGGTAAGGTCGATATATATATAATATATGCGCATTATACAATACTAATCATTTTCGAAAACTACCAGTATACAATTTGGCTGTAACGAATCACCTTGTAACGTTTGCATTTCAGCGTTAAAACTCAATAACGAGCGAAGCGAGTGAGTGAGTAGCAAATTCTCGAACTGCAAGCAAGGTGTAAACAATTTGCAAATATGTGAGAGAAATTAGTTTGTAAAGTATAGAGTAGATTGGGTAGTTTTCGGTCAATTGGGTCATTTCAGTCAATTGGGTCATTTCAGTCAATTGGGTCATTTCAGTCAATTGGGTCATTTCAGTCAATTGGAACATTTGACCCTTGGCTCATTTGACACACATGGCTCATTTGACCCTTGGCTCATTTGCAGGCAATTATTTTTATGCTTGTATTGGAGATGGTTACTTTTTCTCAAATGACTGATTTGAAACTGCTTTACAACTACCTTTCTGTGCTGATTGGCCATTATGAGCATTTTGAAGTTTTTACTTTTGCAGATACTTTCCAAGGGTCCCCCCTTGGTGAAAATCTATGCTTGGATGTTTTTCGCAAACAACTTTCAAGGGTCCCCCCTTGGGAAAAATCTCAGCTTGGAGGATTTTTGCAACCAACTCCCAAGGGGGGACCCTTGGGAGGAATCTACGCTTAAATGATTTTCGCAACCAATTCTCAAGGGGGGACCCTTGGAGAAAATCTACGCTTAATATTCATTAGTTTGGCAATTTATTAGTTATTTAATAATTTCATATTAATGCTTTGGTGAGTTTAACAACTTTGATTTATTAAATTGCAAATTAGTACTTTTCCTTCTATCAAGAAGTCACTAACTTTATACTTCTGTTTGATTTCAATAAGATTGCTATCGATTATTTGTATATTGCACTGTTTTGCTGGACTTTTAATTATCACTATGAGAGAAAACACTACTGGTTGTTTATTCAAATGTAGAGCTTTCGATATGATCTCGATCCAAATAATTGATAAGAAAGACTAAATAAATGAATGATCATCACTATCATCACTACGTGTTCACCTCCAAAAATTACTTTTAAACAAATCATATCTGCCTTAACAGACATTCGGTGGGGTTCAAACTTGTAGGTGATTTTTTTGGTGATACCCAGTCTGAATCTAAGATCTAAGTGACGTTATCCCGGATGATACTCTCAATGTGTGATATGAAAAGAGAACATCTATTAGCTTTATTCAAGCATATTCCATTTTTTGCTGTCATATCATTTGTCAGGTTGGCTTTTTTGATATGGGTCTTTGTATGTTTTGACTGTCTTGTCTGATTTCTTTGCCAGGCTATCACGCACTCGCACTCACTCACTCACACTAGCAAGCACTCGCACTCTCTCACTCACTCACATTAGCACGCACTTTGCACGTTCGAGTGAGTAGCAAATTCTACATAATGTTGCGGTACGAGTCATAGTTTGCGGTACGGTTCTTTTGATGGACTTTTATGATATCTTTTACTTTACCGTTTTAGTGTATAAGCAGGGTAGTTCATCAGTTACATTTGCACCAAGTCTGTTTGGTTGCATAAATTGAGATTTCGCAGCCAAATAATTCATCAAGTACATGAGTAAATGGTCTTGCCATATTTGAATTTATGAAAGTAATTTGTTTACGGAACATTGTTTTAGGCATATGTATATTGAATGTTATATAATCTTTAAAATTAGAGTTATCTATTATGGTTAATCATGACCAACATGACCACCATAACCAGTAATAACCATCACGTCAAGTAATAACCATCATTACAAGTAATAACCATCATAACCAATCATGGACCCTCGAAAAAGTTAAAGTGAACCCAACCTCTTCTCTTTTCGTTGGAAACAGAAGAGTCAGTGTCGACTGGCTGAGCGGAAGCGAAAGCAAGGATTAAAGCGGTAATGGTGATTGTTGGAAAGTTCATTTGATGATGAGAAAGAAAGAGCTTGGAGCTCTATTTATACTCAAATCACACGGAGTTGGTGTTCAACCCAAGCCCTTTGGTTTATTCTTTGTGGTTTTTTGGTGGTGACAGATTGTTCTTTGTGGTCCTAAAGAGGAAATCCATACTTTCCAAACATCTCTTGACATGTGATGATTATCGAGGTACACGTGATGTTTATCGAGGTACATGCGATGTTTATGTAGCTATGTAGAATATGTACATCCAGAAGATTACATCAACAAATATATATAATATAAACTAGCCTATTGTTGGCCAATCCAGTACATCCAAAAAAATACATTTATAACCTAAAGTTGTCACATGGCAGTACAATCACACTACACTCATTACGCGATATCTTTTTATTCAATCTTCTTCAATTAATTTATAAAAGTCTCCTCTCCGATCTGCGTATACATGATACCGGGTATATCCAGACCCTCCTCATCCCCCACAATAACCTGCTCATGGATCCAACTTAAACTACAAGTAAATATGCCAACAGCCAACTACTCGTATAAGTTGATGAATCACCTGAGGTGTTTTGTATCAAGATAAACATAACCAAGACACTAAGGCCAAGAAATGTGAATCAAGATCATCACCACTTGATAGATTTTTACCGTCCTTAGTAAATCTTCTTCTTTTCATCAATAGACAACTCACCAGCACCTGCATTGACAATAATCATCAAGCCACCAACAATTGACAAAGTTTGGAAAAATTCATATTTCAAAAAGTCTCTGTTTGGGTCATGAGTAGAGTAGTTCCAGAATCTGTTAACAAAGACATTGTAAGCAAACAAAAGAACAGTCAAGATAAAGGCAGCAAACTTAGTTTTGTAGCCAACAATGATGGAAGCACAAGAAATGGAACCAACGAAAATGATGGCAATTCTGGTGAAAGACCACAGGGCTGAGAAGACAAAACCAAGGAAAAGTAAAACCAACAATAATCTACCAGCCAACAAGTAATACTTTTTGTTATCTTGACCATTGTTTAACATTGGTATTCCTGGCATTGAGAATTGACGTTTGTCTCTAACCAAAGAGTCTGAAAAGGCCAAGATCAAACCACCAACAACACTCAAGTTTCTTAAGATAAATTGAGGGTCGAAAACCAAACCGTAAGCTAAGCCTTGAGTCAAGACAACGGCAATCAAACATCCAGTGGCGATTAAAGTTTGCTTACGCAACACCAAATAGGTGGAAGCAGCGGACATGAGGATAATATTGGAAACAAGGAATACAATAGTTAACCATTTCCAAATGTGTCTGTATGAGCTCAAGTAGTAAACTTGCTCGGACCATTGTGATAACATACGCCAAGCATCTTCGTAGAAGGTGGCAACGATGAAAGCACGCCCTATAGCTGGAACATAAGGTTTGAAAGGTTTGGAGTATTTGTCAATCAATTCCTCCACGCTCTTGCTGAAGGCTTCAAACTGTTCCAATGGACTCTTGCTCAGCGACACTGGGCCGAGGTTGCTGGACCCACCAACAGGTTGCTCGAAATTGTTGTATTGATTTTGGTGTCCACGGTATGACATTGATAACAGCTAACTATTTTTTTTTTTCCGGCCTTTGGTTCTTAAATCATGCCACGCAAGTGATTTTTGGCCATGTGGATTTGTCCACCTGCGCAGTTTACTAAGTTCCTATCACGTTTGAATGATGTGCATGTGTTTAGGTTTTTCATAAGCGAGGGGTTACTTGACTTTGGGGGTTACTTGGGGGGTTTACTTTACTCTCTTTGGTTTGTATTTTTACATGTCTATTTGCAAATTTTTTTGCAACCTATATAAAGATTTCGAAATCAGTAATGTATGTCAAACTTTTCAATCAAGTTGATTGGGTGGGGCTTGACAAATCAAGTTGCTTGGGTGGGATAGGATTATCAATAACCATAGCCGTGGGTTGATCACAAAACAGAAGATCTGTGCTGCGCAGCAGCATCGAAATATATACACTGCCTCTCAAGTTTCACAAAACATTAATGGATTAAGTTTATTTTTATCCATATTTCAAAATCAGTTTATAAGTTTATGAGGATAAAAGTTAAATTTGTCATAGTGGAATAGTCATACTGCAAAGTAACATTCATCATAGTGGAATAGTCATACTGCAAAAATATGTCAATTCTTTATTGCTTATTCAAGCTTATTACCATGCCTCCTAACCTCTTTATCCATTAATTCTTGAATTTTAAAACATCCAACAATAGCCAAACTTAAAGAACTCTCCAATCTATCCAAAGGCATTTTATCTTCCATAATCATCATTGCTAATTTTTCACTTTTACCAATAACACCAATTGTTAAAGAACTCATATCATTTTCTTCCAAAGTATTTAAATCTAATAAAGGCGATTGGTCATGTAATCCAGTCAGTACAGCAGATACATAATCGTACATGGATATACCAGCATCAACCAAAGCTAATGTGATTGCATTAGTAATACTTGCTAATAAACCACCATCTTGACTTAAAACTTGAACATCAATTTGAATCATTGTACGAGGATATAATTGACATAATATACTTTGTTCAAAAGTTTTCTCCAATGTAGCTTTCATTTCAACAAGTCTCTTTTCCTTTTTACTTCTCTTCTTACGATGCATCGTTGAAAATGATGCTATATTCAAGTTTACTTCAACACTTGCCGCATCATTATCTTGTAAGGATCTTAATGTGGGTTCTTTTGGTCCCAGAACCATGCAAATAACCTTGGTATTACCTTGCTCAACATATGATGATCCATCCAGTGAGTTGGGATGGGTATTCATACGACAATCAAACAGACGTAGTTCATTCCATCGACGTCCATCTATCCGCATCCCCTCGGGGGAGTAGAGTTCCATTCGTGGCATCGCTGTTTTTGATAAAAAAAATCAGCACAGAGAGCTCTCACAGCGAAATCTCAAACACAGTGAGCTCTCAACCACAGCGAACTCTTACAGCGAACTCTTTTGAATAATTATCAATTAATAAAGCATCAACACTGGTAATAAAGCGTGGGGCGTATACGTTGAATCTACACTGAGAGTTTGATTGATATTGATTTTAGATTATATAAGATAAATTACTCTTTGAGATGAAGTGCACCACTGTTTGGAATGGCATTGAATTGTGAGAGCGACTTAACTGCTGCGAAGCAGCACTGGAGCGAAGCGACCAAATAAAGTGGACAAACTGCTGCGAAGCAGCATTGGAGCGAAGCGACCAAATAAAGTGGACAAACTGCTGCGAAGCAGCACTGGAGCGAAGCGACCAAATAAAGTGTACAAACTGCTGCGAAGCGACCAAATGAAGTGTACCAACTGCTGCGAAGCGACCAAACAAGGTGTAAACACTGCTGCGAAGCAGCATTGGAGCGAAGCGACCAAATGAAGTGTACCAACTGCTGCGAAGCGACCAAATGAAGTGTACCAACTGCTGCGAAGCGACCAAATGAAGTGTACCAACTGCTGCGAAGCGACCAAATAAAGTGTACCAACTGCTGCGAAGCGACCAAATAAAGTGTACAAACTGCTGCGAAGCGACTTGGTTGAATTTCTTCACTTTGACATTCAGAGCACTGGGCAGAAATCACATTGCGTCAACATCACTTCCTGACCATCGCAATGCTATGTTTTAGTTAGATTCTAAAGGATCTACTCCAAAAGCGTTTAGTTCAGGAAGGTCAATCACACAGTCACGCACTCACGAACTCATGAACTCACGAACTCACGAACTCACGAACTCACGAACTCACGAACTCACGAACTCACGCACTCCCTCACTTCCTCCCTCACTTCCTCACTCGCTTCGCTCGTTCGCTCGTTCGCTCAGTTAGATTCCCCTTGTCCGTACCAGTTCTAAGATGGTTGTTAACCGTGCGTTTGTGGCCTGCGGTGAGCGGGGTCCGCCCTTGAAGCAGTCCCACTGCACGAAGCTAGCCGTCCGCGCACCCAGCCCTTAGAGCCAATCCTTTTCCCAAAGTTACGGATCTATTTTGCCAACTTCCCTTATCTACATTATTCCAATGCTGACCCCAAGGTTACGGCTGGAATTGGTGAATTGGAACAAACGAGCGAAGCGAGTTTGTGAGTGAGTATGCACTGAACAAACGAGCGAAGGTATTCACAAACGAGCGACGTGAGTATGCACCGAACAAACGAGAGTATTGTAGTGGTTTGTGTTATTAGCGTGTTGTGTTAGTGTGATTAGTGTTGGTAGTATTTGTATTTGTATTATAAATTGAACACCTCTAAAGACCCATCATATCATATTTATATTTGTAGTATCAATTAAAGGACCCTTACCGCAATGATATTGGGAATCATGCATTGGATCAAATTTTTCAAATACACCATTCTGTTAATTGCTCACATTACAATGTACAAGTTGAACAACGTGCAATGAGCTAGACTTTAACTATGAGTATTTGTAACATAATTGTTAATGGACTTGATATTCACCGAGATTCTGAACAAAATTGTTACAATGTCTTTGCAGTGTTTGATTTTAAAATACCTATACCATAATCATACCATAATCATAATCATAATCATAATCATACTCATACCATAATCATACCATACCATACTCATACACTCCCATACCTAAGAACTCAAAAATCACAATTCTCAACTCAAAAATAAAAAACCACTCAAAAACTCACTCGCTGATGGTTGGTGGCTTGTTAGTTTGAGTTCATAGTCAAAATTTGTAGTATTGGTCAATTGATAAGTCAGCTTGATTAGCTTTACAAACATGCTTTTCAATTGTATGCCTTTGGTAATAATTAGTACTACTCGGTCAGTCAGTCATTCAGTCAGTTAGTCGGTCAGTTAGTTAGTCAGTCAGTCAGTCAGTCAGTTAGTCAGTCAGTCAGTCAGTCAATCACTCACTCAAAAGTTCGCTACTCACTCACTCAATTAGTCTTTCAGTCACTCACCCACTCAAAAGTTCGCTACTCACGAACTCACTCACCACTCACTCAAAAGTTCTACAACACTCTATCTATCATTTCTATGGTTTATTTTTATCATCTTTGGACAATCAGTATGATTGTATGTTTTGAGTGGTATATGGTAAGCTTGTTGGGTAACTTCTTGTTTGGTGATTTCATAGAATCTGTAGTTTGCATCACTAGTTATTGGTGGATTGGCTGTCAAATTGAATAAAATCATTCAAATCAACAGGTACATTGTGTATGACAATGTATGATGGAGTATACCCATGGAGGCGACACTCACAAACGAACGAGCGAAGCGAGTGAGTGAGAGTGAGAGTGAGAGTGAGAGTGAGAGTGAGAGTGAGAGTGAGAGTGAGTGAGTGAGAGTGAGTGAGTGAGTGAGTGCGCGAGAGTGTGAGTGCGTGAGTTTGTGAGTGTGAGTGTGAGTGTGTGCTCGTTCGTTCGTTCGTTCGTTCGTTCGTTCGTTCGTGACTTGTAAATGACCCTTGCTCGTTCGCAATACCCTCCCAAACTCCTTTCACTCGTTTACAAGTTTGTCTAGCAGTCCATGCGTTTATTAATCACGATAAATAACCAAATAGTGTCCATAACAACCTCGGCAAATAACTAATAGATATCCTGTCGATACTTAATCTTTATTATTGCACCCTCTAATACCGCTATCCAAACTATACACCAATAAATACTAAAACAGTTTTTGGCAAATGAACTGAATCAAATCAAAATGATTATGATGATGATGATCATTCTATCACTAACAATCACTTATAAATTCACCTAAAATCCATCCATTACTCAAGAAAAATCCAATTGAGGCAAAAAGTAACCCATTATCAAACGTACTTTCACCTAAAAACTCCAACTTGTATGCAAAAAATAACCAAATAGCTTGAGAAATTACCCATAAACCCAAGATAACCAAACCTTTGAATGCATACTTTTTAGATAAAAATTTTGATTTTGATAAATAATGTGGAAGGAATATAAGAAACCATATGAAATATTGAGAAGTCATAACTTTATTAAACATGACAAATGCAAACGTTTGTAAGAATAAACTTGATATGATGTCATTTTTTGCAAATTTAAGAGGGATCAAAACTCCTGAAATAATCAATTGTGGGATAAATGCATATTTTTCAACATTTGATACACTATTATGGATTGAAGATTTATAGTAAAGCATGATATTATACACTGAAAAGTTGTGTCTATGATCAAGTCTTGTAAAATGATAAAAATATGAATGATACAAAAATTCATATCCGTATATGTAATACATTAATGCATTTAAAGTTGTCAAAGTCATCATACAAATGATCAAGTAGGTTATATTTGCACGATTAATCACTTTTAAAGAAGGAAGGTTGACATTAGATAATGCATATAAGATACTCAGAAGATAAATGATTGGATAAATTTTGAAATGTATAGCCAACCCCATGAATATAGCTGATATAGTATTGTAACCACGTTTAAAAGAATAAAGTGACAACATCACAATCACCGTGAGAACACTCTCACTGGATCCTCTAGTACTGATTGTGATAACCATTGGATTCAAAAGCCATATTGAAGATAAAATCACATTTTTAGAAACCAGGATCCGTGGCCCTTGTGAAGATAATAATTTCAGAATAATAATCCCAGTCACCAAATCACATCCCATAAAGAGAAATTTCCCAAAACTATACCACACAGGTCCCCAGCAGTTGGGAACGAGCATCCAGGCGAGCATGGGCGTATACCTATATGTATCTCTGTTGTATGGGGACTGTCCATGGTACACGAAATTGGCTGCATCACTAAAAACCAAATAATCAATGTCTGTATATTTCACCGTCATATGAGCATCTTGATAAAGACCAAAGGCAAAGAATCCTATCCTGACCAAAGCTGATAGAATGAACAATACTTTCAACATGTCTTTCAAAAGATTACAGCACTCACTCACACAGAAAAAAAAGATGAATGAAGAGGAAGTTTATAATGATTTTATGAACTATGACTGGGATTCATTTCAAGAATTCCAAGAAGGGTTGAAGGAGATCTTGGATGCGTTTTTGGAGAATTTGAAGGATCAGGATTCTTCAATAACTTCCATCCCGGCCTTGGATAAGCAACAATTGGTTGATCAAGCAAAGTCTTTTTTTTATTGTAACAAGACTGGTAACATAATAAACCTTGACGATTATGCTCAATGGAAGTATAAGAATTCAAAGTATGTTCCAAAAATAGAGACAATTTCAGATACGGTGAATGAGACAATTTCAGATACATTGAATGGGCCAATTTCCGATACTTTGAATGAGTCAGTGAATGATAAAGAGTCCAGTGTAGAACCCGCACTGTCATCTGCCCCTCCATACTCATCCAAATATGAAGAATTGGTTCAACTGATTGTTAACGGGGATCCTGTTCCGGGGATCAAAGAGATTCCCAATACAGTGCTTTCCGATATGAGTTCCGTTTCAAAAGCACCCCACAGAGCAAAGCCATGGGAGAGTTAATGACGAAGAGAAAAGCCATGGGAGAGTTAACGACAAAGAGCAAAGCCATGGGAGAGTAATGAGAGCCTAATCATAGCCACCCCAGAGCAAAGCCATGGGAGAGTTATCAAAGAGCCTAATCATAACCCACACTATACTTGACATGAAAATAAGCTAGCTCTCCAATAATTAAACTAGTTTCAATGTCAAGTGGCGGAATGTGCTACTCAAGCGTTCTAAATGTTTATATTTAAAATACAATTTGCTATATGTCTATGGTAAATAAACTGTCTATCAAACAACTTTTTGGATATGTAAAACGTTATGTGTATATAAACACTTTTGGATATCACATGAAGGTACTCACACTCACAAACTCACAACACTCACACTCACAAACTCACAACACTCACACTCACAAACTCACAACACTCACACTCACAAACTCACTCGCTTCTCTCGTTCGCACACTCACACTCACACTCACACTCACACTCACACTCACACTCACTCACTCACTCGCTTCGCTCGTTCGTTCGCTCGTCGCTCATGGAATTAATTATGCATCGCTCTGATCGTCAATTCGTAAACAGCCAAAGCAGATGCATTAGTTGGAAATGATCTCAAGATTGCAGGCAAAAAACCTCTGGTAAATCCACTCCAACCCCTTTGTCTATATATATACTTTGCAGCATCTATCCACCTTGGGAATTTTTTTTCTGATCTGATTGGACTATCAGTCATAATTGTTTGTTTCACCACATCAGCAGGATAAGCTGTGACCCAAAAGATGGTGGCAGCAAACCCACCACTCCAAAAGTTGATTGAAGGTTTGGATAATTTTGTATTACTTTCAAGCCAATTATTCAAAGCTTCGTACGAGGTCCAGAAAAAAATAAAACTACTTCTGAAAATCATTGTGGAAAATAAACCTGAGTATATACCTCTGATTCCTGAGACTTTATATAATTTCTTTGCAACATCGATTGGACCTGAATATACTTTTGAATTTGCATCATATTGAACTTGTAAACGAGCTTTAAATTGCTCAATTGGAGCAGCAACCATTGATACTGTAACACCAGCACCTAATCCGGCAATTCCATGTCCTATTAATGGTAACTTCTTTTGGTCACTATACATATGATCTTTGAGAAGCCTTCTATATAAATGTAACAGACCCATTAAAATAGAATCCATTAGTACCCATCCAAATAATGGAGGTGTAAACCCTTTATAAAATCCTCTGATTCCTTCATTTCGTGCTGTTTGCAAGAAACAGTCTGCAGCTCCCTTGAACCTGCCATCGGTTGCTGTTTGAAGTCGAACTTTCATGGTATCAAATGGGTGTCCAACAACATTTTTGGTGAGTCCAGAGAACACCCCTGCTATGAACCCGTAGTATTTAGGTATTGGTTTCTCTTCCATTTTTTATTTGGTTTCATGAGTCATTTTTCGCGGTCTGATAGTGATACGCATTGCACAGATTAACTTGGGGTTGTCTAGTGATTATGCGAAGCAGCATAT
This sequence comes from Kodamaea lidongshanica (nom. inval.), assembly GCA_030562865.1. Classification (NCBI taxonomy): domain Eukaryota; kingdom Fungi; phylum Ascomycota; class Pichiomycetes; order Serinales; family Debaryomycetaceae; genus Kodamaea; species Kodamaea lidongshanica (nom. inval.). The sequence continues at coordinate 28,810 of JAKUAJ010000175.1, forward strand.
CGAGCGAACGAACGAGCGAATAGCGCTGCGAAGCAGTACTATGAGCGCTTGATACTCACGAACGAGCGAGCGAATAGTGCCGCGAAGCAGTACTATGAGTGCTTGATACTCACGACCGAACGAACGAGCGACCGACCGAACTGTTCACTCGCACTCACTCACTCAATACGGCTGCACGCACGAGCGAAGCGAGAAATATACTTGAATACGGCTGCACGCACGAGCGAAGCGAGACATATAGTTATTATCTCTGCGAAGCAGCATATCGAACGAAGCGAGAAATATACTTGAATATGGCTGCACGCACGAGCGAAGCAAGACATATAGTTATTATCGCTGCGAAGCAGCATATCGAGCGAGGTGAGAAATATACTTGAATATGGCTGCAAGCACGAGCGAAGCGAGAATTATACTTGAACTGCAAGCACGAGCGAAGCGAGAATTATACTTGAATATGGCTGCAAGCACGAGCGAAGCGAGAAATATACTTGAATATGGCTACACGCACGAGCGAAATATACTTGATTATGGCTGCACGAGCGAAGCGAGATATATAGTTATCAGACCAATTTGGTTAATCAAGATTATCACTCAATGTCATAGTGTGCAAGGTATTAAAAGAGTTTATATATATGCTATAAATCAAAAGTAGTTATCACTTGATAATTTAAAACTAGCTATTACTTGGTAATTAGTTATCACTTGATCATTACACTAGTTATAACTTGATATTCTCAATTTGCAATCACCAACATATTCATACTCCAAACACACAATTCTAAACCATATTCATTTAGCACTCGCAAGTTTGTTTAACCTTAATGCTTGTATCAATAGTTGGAGTATTATTTGAGTCGTGTATGTATATAAATATTGGTCACTACCGTGTTTGTATATAAATATTGGTGACTACAGTCGTGTTTGTATATAAATATTGGTCACTACAGTCGTCACTACAGTCGTCTTTGTATATAAATATTGACCACTAAGTCTTGCACATTTTATTGGTAACCCCCTTGTATATATCCACATTAATATCATACTTTTACAATATAATCAACACGTTATACCACAACTATTTTCTCTTGTTGCAACCCTTTGAAACACATTTGCGAACTCCCACACAGTCAAACGAAAAGAATTTTTTTATCAACATGCTGAATTCCCCTGTTAAAAAGGAGGTAAGCGTCAAGTTAGAGGAATCTGGAGGGCTTATAACTACGGGATCAAGCAATGGAGGCCGAGTTAATAACACTATGGTAAAGTCTGAATGGCAAGAGATTCCATTAAAGGCATGTACCAAGAAAGAGGTTGATGATATTCGATTTCATATAATGAAATTTCAAAGTACTAAAGATGTTGAAATTATGTCTGATTTCACCAAACCAGTAAGATTACATAGAAAGGATCCTCGGAATATTCAATTCCAGTTAACTAGAGCTGAAATAGATAGAAGAAAGAGAGAACAACAAGCACAACGAGAAGCAGGGATTGAACCAGAAGCAATGGAAGAAGTGGACGAAGAAGAATTGAATCCAGATGGAACAAGAAAATGGAATAATCAAATGGATATGTCACAAGTGGCACCAGATGGAGGTGCTCGTAAACAAAAAAAGAACTTGTTCAAGAGAAAGACAAGGCAAGTGAATTCAATGGATGAAACAAAGCGTAAATTAAGATATGAAGAACATTATCCTTGGGTCATTGAAGATTATGATGGGAAAAATGTTTTTGTAGGAAACTATGAAGCTGGGTCTTCAGATACAACTCAGGTACTCTTTGTTTTTGATAAGGATGGTTTCAAAATGGTACCAGCAGAGAAAGTTTACAAGTTTACCCCTAGAAATAAGTATGCTACATTAACGTTAGAAGAAGCGGAAGCTAAGATGGAGAAGAAATCACTGGTACCTCGTTGGTTGATGAAGCATATGGAAGACAAATCAATTGTTGATAATACCAATGATTCCAGATTTAAAAAGGAATCATCCAACAATAAAGTTGTTGCACCTAGTCGAGCCTTAAGTTTACCCGATACAAAATCCAATCGTCGGATGAAAACAGTGAGTGGTGGTGGTGGCATGTCTAATGGTAGGGACTCTGATCATGATGATTTGGACTTTGATGAAGAATTTGCTGATGACGAAGAAGCTCCAATCATGGAAGGTGATGAAGATGAAAACAAAATGTCGGAAATGAAAATGAAAAAAGATATGCTTAAAGCTGCTCATTTGTTCGATGGCTCAGATGACGATCTTGATGAATTATTCGATTCGGATAAAAGAAAAGTGGACAAGGAAGGTCAAAAATTAAGAAAAGTATTAAACAAAACTGAAGGTGGAGTATATGATAGTGATGATGATGATGAAGCTTTAAACCCATACTTGTCGAAATCAGACATGGAGACTGATGATGAAAGTGACTCAGAAATAAAGGCAGAGCCAACAGATGATGTACCTTTCGATAGACCTCTCACCAGAAGATTTTTTGCTAATTATGTTGGTGATGGATTTGTTGTAATCAAAGCACCACCCAAATTCCTCGAAAGTTTCCCTCAAGGTGAGTGGACTCCAAATGGACGTAAGAGAGCAACAGCTCAACCTGAGCTGCCGAAAAAGAAAATGAAATTAGATGGCGATAAGTCACCTAAAAAGCAAAAGAAAATAGATAAAAGACTGCCATCTCCTACCCCTGGTAGCCCAACCCCAGAAAACGACGATGTGGATTTGAACTCGTCTGGGCCGGATAACATGTTGGTTACTGTCAAGGAGGTTTTGGACATTGTGAGAGACAATCCACTCACAACCAAGGAATTGTTGTTGAGTTTGAAATCGAGGGTTAGTACTCATAAGGATAATAAAATGCGGATTATTAATATTGTTAAGCAGAATTTGAGGTTGGTTGATAGGAAGTTGGTTTTGAAAGAGTAGCGAACTCACGAACTCACGAACGAGCGAACGAACGAGCGAAGCGAGTGAGTGAGGTCGTGAGTGAGGTCGTGAGTGAGTGAGTTCGTGAGTAGCGAACTTTTTGAGTGTGTTCGTGAGTGAATTCTTCGAATGAGTTCGTGAGTAGCGAATTTTTGAGTGAGTGCGTGGGTGAGTGCGTGGGTGAGTGCGTGGGTGAGTGCGTGGGTGAGCAAACTCGCTTTGCCGTTCGTTCGTTCGTTCGTGAGTGCGTGCGAACTACCCAATAGTGATAGTCATTACTCATCACGATTGATGATTATTGATTATTTATAACTCATCAGGATTAACGATTATTGATTATTCATAACTCATCACTAGTTACTCGCTTCGCTCATTCTTCTTTGCTCATTCTTCTTTGCTCATTCCGATTTTTGCATCAATTCCAAAGGGTCCCCCCTTGGTTGCTGTAAATTTATTGGTAATACATATCAATGTATCGCTTCATCTATAAAATTGAACCACCAACAAAACTAACCAGTTTCCATGAAACCAAAAGTTCAATTGTTGCTACGATGGATCCAAAAAGTGCATTTGTTGACTGTGTATTGTTGCATATATTTTTTAATCAATAATAAATTATCAATTACTCGTTGCGTATGCTGGACTAATTTTGTAAGCGTTTATGGATGATGTTTGCCGGTTCGAATTTTACATACACTGCCGTTGTCACGGTTTACTTTTCATATCTGAAAATTCACAAATTCACAAACTCGCTCACATAGTCGTTTTGCTTGCTCGTTATTCTATATATTTACATTGATATCACATTCAACAAGTGGCTCATACAACTTCAACCATCTTGTCATCATGACTTTCCATTGATATTTAATCACATTCATCAACCCACAAGTGACTCATACAACTTCAACCATCTTCTCGTCATCATCACTTTCCATTTCTTCATCAACGTTTTCCTCACCTTCTTCACCCTCTTCCCCCTCATCTCTCATTAACAACTGAACAACTCTATCAATCAGCTCAGCCACATCCTCATTTTCAATCGCCTTGTGCAATTCCTTAATCAAAGCATAAACTGATTTGTTTCTTAAATATTCTCTAATCTCTTTGGTTGTGCACAATAATAATAAGGATTCCAAGTGAGTACATATAATCTCATTTAAAGGTTCTCTCTTCTTGTCTTCTGGTAACAATTGTAATTCTTCAGGCAAGTTGAACATGTCATCTTCATCGATTTCTTCAGAACCAGCAAGTGGGAGTAAGATGTAAGGTAATAAATTAATTTTCTCATCCTCGAGTAACATGAGATGTCTATCTGTGTCAAATAAAGAATTCTTGATTGTAGAAGCAACACCTTCTCTTCTGATTTTGGTGTCATATTTTTCAGTGAATACCAATAACTTGGAGATAGGTACTACTGAGTCATAATCTTGTTCTGTAACGAAATATTTTCTACCTTGTTCGAATCTTGAGATGTCTGCAAAAAAGTAAGAGAGGTAGTCAAAGTCAGCATATTTGTTTAAGGATCTATCACTTCCTTTGACAAAGCAATCCATTAAGCAATCCATGGCTTTGTTTGATTTGAATACGTCACTTTTGACATCCAATGTGAAATCTAAGCATTTTTGAATGGCATCGTTCTTGGCCATATTGGTTAACAAAATACACATCAAATCAGTACTGGTGTTTGAAAGATTAACAATCTGATTAAGTAACCACTTCAAGTAGTCTGCATCTTCAACAATCAAATCACGCATAGCTACATCATCACACAAGTTGGCCAAAATGGTGACTGACTGCTGAACTAATGTTTTACCTGTAGCTTTGGAAAGATTTTTTAAATCCTTAATAGCTTCGTAATTGTTCCATGCAAATATACGTTGATGTGCTCCTTGCGAGTATCCAACGAGATTATCAAGGGCTATCTGAATAACAGCTGGTTGAGGTGAGTGAAGGAACTCGACTAACTCTTCTAGTTCGCTTGGCATTGCAAAAAATTTATTTGCGATCACTCAACGAGCGAAGCGAGTATTTAGTTGAAGAAGTTGCTGCGAAGCAGCGTAACAAGCGAAGCGAGAACATACATGGTTGAATAAACTGCTGCGAAGCAGCATAACGAGCGAAGCGAGAACATAGTTGAATAAACTGCTGCGAAGCAGCATAACGAGCGAAGCGAGAACATAGTTGAATAAACTGCTGCGAAGCAGCATAACGAGCGAAGCGAGAACATAGTTGAATAAACTGCTGCGAAGCAGCATAACGAGCGAAGCGAGAACATACATGGTTGAATAAACTGCTGCGAAGCATAACGAGCAAAGAGAGTGGTATAGTTCAAGAAGTTGCTGCGAAGCAGCGTAACGAGCGAAGCGAGCATTTAGTTGAAGAAACTGCTAGGAAGCAGCATAACGAGAAGCGAGAACATACATACTTGAATAAACTGCTGCGAAGCAGCATAACGAGCGAAGCGAGAACATAGTTGGATAAACTGCTGCGAAGCAGCATAACGAGCGAAGCGAGAACATAGTTGGATAAACTGCTGCGAAGCATAACGAGCGAAGCGAGAACATAGTTGAATAAACTGCTGCGAAGCATAACGAGCAAAGAGAGTGGTATAGTTCAAGAAATTGCTGCGAAGCAACGTAACAAGCAAAGTGAGTATTTAGTTGAAGAAACTGCTAGGAAGCAGCATAACGAACAAAATGAGTGGTATAGTTCAAGAAGTTGCTGGGAAGCAGCGTAACGAGCGAAGCGAGTATTTAGTTGAAGAAACTGCTACGAAGCAGCATAACGAACAAAGTGAGTGGTATAGTTCAAGAAGTTGCTGCGAAGCAAGTATTTATTTGAAGAAATTAGAATTAACAAAACAGATGATATTACCTCAAGAAATTCATGACACTGTATCTGAGCTTCAAAACTGGGGTGGAAGTTTGGTAATACTCCCAAATTCACTCCTACTTTAACAAATCAAAAGTTTAATTTTGGTGTCAAATTTCATATTGCCAAGAATGCAAAGCTTGAAAGATTTGAAATACAAGGTGACTCCCAAGAGGTTGGTCAATATTTTGAATACTTGAATATAAAAGAGAATCATCTTGTAAAAACGGGCAGTAACATAGCTGGATTCATTACAAATGATCAGATTAGCGATTGGATTGGAAATTCAATCGATGGCACAATATAAATATTAATAGACAAAAGGATAAGTTGAGTGTATAGCTGAATAGAGTATGAAATATTACGAGTAGGTTTAAATGAAGATGATAAATAAGGTGATAATGAAGATGATAATTATGGTGATAATGAAGATGATGATAAAACTCAAGATTACAACATTAATCAAAATGCCGTATTACTCACATTTATTGCTCATTCACATTGCTCACTGCCTCAATGTCTCAACATGTTGGCTGAATATTTCGTACTTTTGGTTCAAATTGGTTCATTTTCTTTAATAAAAATCTATTGAGTTCGAACGCACTCACTCACGCACTTACTCGCTTCGCTCGTTCAAATGCAATAAAAAGTTGTATATAATATCGCTTTAACTTGTTGCTCTGACCGCACTGGCCAATTAGTATTTAGTTGAAGAAGTTGCTGCGAAGCGAGTATTTAGTTCAAGAAGTTTATGCGAAGCTTAACCTTTACGCTGTCAATGTATAGGAAGTTTTATAGAGTTTAGTGGTGTGTTGATTTTGATGTAGTTTTCATAGTTCAAATTTGGCTTTTCGTACAGACCTATTGAAGCTATTGAAGCTATTGATTGGTATATTGATGATTGTTACCAGATTAATCTATTTGGTATTTGTTAAATAATTACTTGAATATCGGTCATTAATCTTGGTGTGGTTGGACTATAAATGTTCACCCAACTGTTAAGATATGCCTCGTTCATATGAACCCCACCAGATGGTTGCTGGACAGATATTGCTATAGATTTTGTCAAGGAATTTATAACTACAGTTGATGGAAAAGTTGTTGATGCAACTTCCTGGAATGTTCTCATGAGTAGAATGAGGTTTTTATTGTCATGGATACATAAAACGAACGAGCGAAGCGAGTAAGTGCGGGAGTGAGTGAGTGAGTGAGTGAGTGAGTGAGTGCGGGAGTGAGTGAGAACAAACTCTCTTCGTTCGTTCGTGAGTGTTGATTCGACAAACTCGCTTCGCTCGTACGTTCGTTCGTGTTTGAGAAGTTTCCTGGCAAGCAGAATCCGTTTGTTGCTAGCGATTGACCACTGATTGCAAGAAATTTGCAACGAGCGAACTGATTGCAAGGAATTTGCAACGCACGTTTGTATCAATATACGTTGCACTCACTCACTGGCTTCGCTCGTGAGTGTTAATTGCCCATGCACATATTTGTTGGACCAATCAAACCTTATCATAAATAAAAAACATCCTCATTCACTGGATTTGCTCATCCATACAATCATTCACCCACTCACTCACGAACTCACAAACTTACGAACGAGTGAACGAGCGAACTCACAAACTCACAAACTCACGAACGAACGAACGAACTAACTCACGCACTTTCTCACACACGCACTCAGGTATTCACTCAGGTATTCACTCAGGTACTCACTCACTCACTCACTCACGCACTCACGCATTCATTCACTCACTCACTCACTCACTCACTCACTCACTCACTCACTCACTCACTCACGCACTCACTCACTCACTCACGCACTCACTCACTCAGTCACTCGCTTCGCTCGCTCGTTCGTTCGTTCGTTCGTTCGTTCGTTCGTTCGTTCGAATCACCTCACAGTCCTTAATTTACTCACTTTTCAAACCGAGTAAATCTCCTACCGCAACAACTCACACACATCTACACCAAAAAGTACTATAACAAACTAATCTATTGAAAATAACAAACTACCTTCATCATTAATCATCACTCAAATAATAACCTCCAACTCCCCTATTACTCAAATTCCTTATCGCTCAACTTATCAATAACTTGCAAATAGTAATAGTAAAAAGCAATCATCTGTAAATGATCATCAATCAGTTGACGTTCATTGACAGTGTGGAGACCCTTTGAATTATAATTCGAAGGAACAAATCTGAAAATATTTGGTGACAAGTCCCAATAGGACTTGGTGTCAGTATTTGCAATACCCATACCTGGAGCCACTATAATTTGATCGTTTGATTGTGGAAAGATCAAATCTTCAAACAAGTAACGGAGTGCACCTCCATAGATGTTCCAGCCACCAACGTTGAAAGGAGTGATTGGAGAAGGTTCCAATGGGGAATCAATAGTATAGTTAAAGTACCCGTTCTGAGTTGATTCGATTATTTCCTTTTGTCCAAAGTATACACCCAAGTCAAATTTGTTTGCTATATGCTTGATTTGATCCAAGATTTTATCCTTAGTTGAATCAACACTGTCATCAATGGAAATTCTATGATTCACCACCATCTTGACATATTCTGGTAATGCGTTTGCAGCAACACCAGCTTTGAAAATATCAACAGCTTGAGTGGTGAAGAGTCCAAATGTAGCAGGTGATTGAGATTTGAGTAAATACTTTAAAACCTGCTTATTAGCATTGGCATCCAAGTGAGCCTTTAAAATTTTTGATTTTAAGGACTTGTCAATTTCAGTTGAATATTCAGCTACGCATTGATATTGCAGAAGAATTGGGTTAAAGTTTGTTAATTGGCTTGTAAATGCTGATTTTTCAATCTCAGTCACCAATTGGGCCCCGATACCAATAGCTGTATGTTTTGGTGGCATTGAAGAATGACCACCATTTACGTATAATTCAATGATAGAGTCCATGTGACCTTTTTCACAAACGTCTGGAGTGATCATTTTAACGCCTTCCACTGTTTTATAACCACTGCTACCTTCATCGAATATTTGTATCATTGATTGTTCACCATATTTCTCTTTGAGATGATTCGCGAGATACTCTCCTCCATATCCTTTTGTTTCTTCATCGTATCCGAAGGCAAGGATGATGCTTCTCTTTGGTTTGAAATCGGCTTTTATCAACAATTCAATGGTTTCCAAGAGTCCAATAAGTAAGTTCTTACAGTCACTGGCTCCTCTTCCATATACAAAGTGACCATCGTAACTTCCTTCAAATGGTGAAAATGTCCATTGATCCAAGGTGTCTTCCAGCACGGGAACCACGTCTTGGTGGGCCATAAGCAATACCGGTTGTTTGTCTTCGGATCCTTTCCAGGTGTATAGAAGACCGAGTTTGTTAACTTTGGTGAGTTCCAAATGTTTATGAACCAAAGGGAATTGGTCTTTCAAATGGGTTTGAAGTTTGATAAACTCCTTCCATTTGGGTTCATTGTCAATCAATTCTTCCAAAGTATCAAACTCCAGAGGGTCAGCCATTGTAGATTCAATCTCCGTACGATATTGCACTGATTTCAAGAGCTTTTCTGCTGATTCTTTTCTAAAATCATCACCATGAAGAATGTTGGTCACAATCTCCGTATCAACTCCATACTCCTTGAGGTCTAATTTTGGAACTATGGGACAAAACCCATCAGGGTGTTCTGGAGCACGACTGAATTGCCTGTACAAGAAAACGCCGATAAGCGTTAGAAAGCACGCTAGCTTAATGAATTCAATACCATTGGATATTTTATTATTCTTTTCAGTTAACATGTTTTTTTTTATATATAGCAATCGATTGCGTAAGAGTGAATGATATTGTGAGGGACATGATGAGGGACATGATGAGGGACATAGTGACATGAATGAGTGAAATAGTGACATGAATGAGTTACTTGGTAAGGAAGAATACACATCACTTTGATTTTGCTTAATACGTAATCACCTCAAGACCCTTTTCTTATCATAGATATGTTCTGTAGTTGCACAAAGACACGTGAGGCTGCAAACACAGAAAGAGAGAGTTGAAGGTGAGAATCAATAGTTGGTAATCTAAGCTTAATGGAATGATGTTGATTTGAATGGATGTTAATGGAGGAATATGTCAATGGAAGAGTAGGTCAATGGAAGAATATGTCAACTTTATCAAACCATCACTTTAGGACCGTACGAATGTATACAGGGAACACTACAGGGAACACTACTACATGATTATGATGTTAACAACGGAATGTATTGAAAGTACAGTACGTGGATCCAAACGAGCGAAGCGAGTTTGTCAGACAGTGTGAACGAACAAACTTGCTTCACAGTTTGAGAGTTCAACCGAATCCGCTACTCATGGACTACCTGACGAACTCACGCACTCAAGCACTCAAGCACTCACGCACATGAATGCGTGCGAGTGTGTCTGAGTGAGAACAAACTTTCTGAGGGAGTGTGAACGTGAGTCTATCTAAGAGGTTAGAGGTACCGAAAACATGCTCAAACTCACTCACTCACGAACGAGCGAACAAACTGTTGGTTACAGATATTACAGGAGAGAACGGCATAGTCCCTGAAGAATCTGGAAAAAACCACTTGATAAATTAACTCCACACACAACGTTTGGGCATTTGACTGATTTCGTTCCAGAAGCATCGAACTGTCCAAGCAGTAGGAAATTTAAAAATGAAACTAAACTATATAGTGGACTTTGTAATATACCTTCAAAGTGACGTAGAAATCAAAGATGTGGCATGAAAGTTCTTTATGTACTGGGATATTGGCCTCACTCATAATCACTTACATTGATGATTTGTGTATTTGATATTTCCAGAAACTTGGCTGTTGAACTCGATCCAAAGCAAATAATCGGTCATTTGCACAATCATCATTTCACATAAAGATGATGAGTAATCTCTTCGGTACCAATTATTGGTGTTCACTACTCTAACGCACCAAGCTTACCCTATATTAGAACTCAACACATAGTGTTGAAGTAGTTGGTGAAAACCAAGTTGTCTCTTGTTGGAGGGGGTTTTCTGATTGATTGCCTGTGGCTATTACGTATAAACCTTTCATAATCATCAATCATTTGTTTGATGGAAAATGGTGTGGGGTAAATTTGAGTTTGAGTAGACCTTTAATCATGGTGTCATCCGAATTTTCACCATCTATCTAAGCACGAAGATTCGTGCATTGATAAGGTCTTTAAAGTAATTGAACCTAAGGTTAACGTGTTTGGAGTCACTTCTAGCAACGCTGCCGTTCAGAAAAGTACGCTTTGGTTGTCTTTAAAGATCCAATTTTGATCTATTGTCATGGAGGTGGTTTCTTTGTTGAAACTGCTCCACCCCAATTGGAATCTTTAATAGCAATGCATGAACTTGTGGACCCAGAGAAAAGAAAATCCCTTTCTGTGTTATTGGTGACAAATAGGCCATAGATATACCTATATATCTATATATCCATATATCTATATATCCATATATCCATACCCACATACCCACAATAGTGCAAACTTTTCACCTTTGACATTTGGGTGCAAAATCCACAAAATATACAAAGCTATGTGAATATTCTTGAAAAAAGCATAGTTAAACTTGCTTGTGATATCACAGCAAAGCTTGTACTGTGTTTGTAAAACTGTGGTTTTTGCAGCCATGATCATCATACGAGTGTACCATAAAAGTAAAACGAATAGTACTGCGAAGCAGTACTATGAGTGCATGTGTAGTATTTCAATTGAGTGAGACCTGTGACAAGTAGGACTGCGAAGTGAAACCTGTGACAAGTAGTTCTGCTTCGCAGTTAAAAGAATATCATAAAAGTTTATTGATAAAGTTCGAAATTACACAGCAAGCCTATACCATTTTTGATGCCATTTTTAAGCTCAACAGTATAAACCACTACAATATCTAACCAGGCTCCTTTTTTTCTATATCACATTTGTATCCATACTAATAAACCTTGATTCTTCTCCTGTACACTTTACACTTTATCACTTTATCAAATTTGCTCACACTCTCTCACACTCTCTCAGCATTGTTAATATGATCAAGTTCAAGTAATAGCACACGAGGGAAGCGACGAACGAGCGAAGCGAGTGAGGAGTGTGAGTTCGTGAGTGAGTTCGTGAGTGAGTGAATGAGAACAAACTTGCTCCGCTCGTTTGTGAAAGAGGAGTGAGAACAAACTCGCTTCGCTCGTTTTGAGTGAATGAGAACAAACTCGCTTCGCTCGTTTGTGAGTGATATCTTTCAATTATATAAATAGTTATTTAGTTATCACCACAGTAAAATGTGAGAAATCAAAAATTAGCTACTCTCTTTGCTAGTTTGTAAAATTAACTACTCACTCATTAACTAATCGCTCGCTTGCTTCACTTGCTTCGTCTGCTTCGTTTGCTTCGTTTGCTTCGTTTGCTTCGCTCGTTTGCTTCGCTCGTTTGCTTCGCTCGTTTGCTTCACTCACTCGCTTCGCTCACTCGCTTGCTCACTTCGCTCGCTCGCTCGCTCGTTCACCCCTCATTAGCACGAGATGACAACTTCGCCTGCTTGACAAGATTCTCCGGAGCATCCATCTTTGGCAACATCACCTCAATCAACCGTATCTTATCATTCTTGGCAAAACTCTCCTCCATAAATAAATCTTCAGCTTCTCCAATCGTTTCAACTCTTATTGAATCATAATCTTTAGCATTAAACACAGACAACAAGTCGAGATGATTCCAAGGCTGAATATCATTGTATCCTGCATTTTCTCCATGAATCAAACGTTCAATTGCATATCCATTGTTGTTGATCACAAAGATATACGGAGTTGTGCCATTACGAATCATTGTTGAGATTTCTTGTACCGTCAATTGTAAAGACCCATCTCCCACAAACAAAATCACCCGCTTTTTGGGGTCGATTTCCCTTGCAGCCATTGCTGCCCCCAATGTAGCACCTACCGAGAATCCAATTGAGCCAAATAAAACCTGGGAAATACCCGTGGTGTCATTTGGGAAACGTGATTGGACTATACCAAACGCGGCCGTACCAGTTTCTGTCACTATTATATCACCCTCTTGGAACCAGGAACTGACACGAGTCCACCACCAATGTTGATTCAACTTTGTTTGTGCATCCATTGGAGTATTCACTAGTCTTGGTTTGGGAACTGGTTGTTTGACATATGAACTGGCAGCATCCTTCACCTTTTTGTTCAAATTTTGTAAAATCTCCTTCATTTGAACACCTGCATAAGTGGCTTGTTTAACTTTGGTGTAATCTGAATGAAATTCAACAATGTTCTTAGTTTTGAAGGAATAGGAAAACGATCCCGTATTAAAATCCGATAAGAGGGCTCCTATTGATAAAATCAAATCAGACTCTTCAACATATTCCCTCACTTCAGGATGTGAGAGAGACCCAACGTAAACCCCTCCAAATCGTTCACTAACACTACTCCCAGATAATTTGTTGGATACTTTTTCAAGCAAGTGTTTTGCATTCTTTTCGAAATCAACACCTCCTTCATCAATTATACCTTTACCCATTGGGGTGGTGAACACTGGGAATTGACTAAGTTCAACCAATTGATGAACCTCTTCTTTACTCTTGTGTCTCAGAGCACATATATCAACCAAAATGATTGGTTTTTGACTTTGCTTAATTAAATCTAAAACAACATCCAAGGCTTCATCTTGGGTCTGCTTATCGTTTTCAGGTAATGATAAATCAATTGGTTTCTCAAGCAATGAGGCTGGTACGTTGAGATCAACGAGATTAGCAGGCAATCCCAAATAAACAGGTCTTTGTTTGGTGTAAGCTTCTTTGATACATCTATCAATCTCACCGGGAGCTGATATAATATCCGAAATGAAGGCTGTTGTTTGAGAAATGTTATTTGACATTCTATGATAAACGGTAAAGTCACCATTTCCTAATGTATGATGAAGTAACAATTGTTTGGCTTGAGATGAAATAGATGGTACACCAACAATATGTAACAATCCAACGTGTTCAGCAAAAGCTCCAGCAATCCCATTCAATGCACTCAATTCCCCCACTCCAAACGTGGTGACAACAGCCCCCAAACCTTTGACTCGGGAGTATCCATCCGCAGCGTATGCGGCATTTAATTCGTTGGCATTTCCGGCCCAGATAAATGATCCCTCACCATGATCGTGCTCGACTTGATAGATTTTATCCAAAAGCGTCAAATTGAAGTCACCAGGAACCCCGAAAATAGTTTGAACCTTGAGCTGATAGAGTCTTTCAAAGAGATATTTGCCGAGTGATACTTCAGTCATTTCTGGTGATTTTTTTGAATGGCAGCAAGTCCCTTCTTTTATATTCTTTGCTTTGAGCCCGGTGGCATATGCAGGGTGTCTTCGTAGCAACACAAGACAAGGCTGAACAAAGTCTAATGAGGTGAGTAATTTACATGTAAGCTATATTAGATTAACAAGACTATAGAATAGGATTAACAAGACTAGAGTATTAACAAGACTAGAGTATTAACAAGACTATATAAGAGCATCAGAATGGTGTTTCATATAAGCTAAAACAATGTGGTAATGCTTGGATTTTTGTTCATTAAAGCAAGTTATATGTGTCAATGCGAACTGCGTAATTATAAATGGATGCCAAACAGTTGCTATATAATTAAAGTTGAGTATGGGGATGTTCTTAGGAGAGAGGTGGTATGAAAAAGTTGGAAAGATGTAAATAAGGAAATTTGGTATGTATTACGATATAGAAAGACGTGGTGTTGTACTTAAAACACGAGCTTAGTTTTTAATATGTAGTTTTGAGATTTGTTTGACAATGCCTGAACGGAAAAGGGTCGCTATTGTTCTGGTGTGTTGTTCTGGTGTGCCCTGTTGTTCTGGTGTACCCCTGTTGATCTGGTGTGCCCCTGTTGCAAACTACTCTGGTGTGCCTTGGCTTCGGAAAAAGTCCGAGAATGCCTGGTCGGAAATGTGCATGTTTGTGAGAATACGAGATCATCTCACGACGAACGAGCGAAGCGAGTGAGGAGAGAGTGAGATAGTGAGTGAGAAAAGAGTGAGCGAGGAGTGAGTGAGCGAGGAGTGAGCGAGGAGTGAGAGATTGAGGAGTGAATGAGTGAGTGTGTGAGGAGTGAGTGTGTGAGTGAGAACAAACTCGCTCCGCTCGTTTGTTAGTGATTTCTTTCAATTATATAAAAGCTTATTTAGTTATCAGCACAGTAAAATGTGAGTGTTGCGATTTAGAATACAATCCACGTCAATATTCATCATTATGACATCAATATCATCCAATCACTCAATCACTCAGTGTTCACAGTCACTCACTCACTCACGCACTCACTCTCTTTTTTCTCACTCACTCTCTATCTCATTCATCACAGTCACTCATTCACTCTCTCCTCACTCTCTCTTTTCTCTCACACACACTCTCTCTCTTTTCTCTCACACACACACACTCTCTCCTCACTCGCTTCGCTCGTTCGTCGTGAGATGCTCTTTTGTCATTTCTCATTTGGCTCTTGATTGACCAAAGATCAAAAGTTGCAAAAGAAGCCACTGCTCAGAATTGTTGTTCGAAACAAGATTTCTTCTTCAAGCAAGCACTATCCAGCTTCTACTTTTTTATTGTAACAACCAGAGCGTAGTACGTATTCCCAGGACCACCTTGGAAATTGGTACTCATAAGTTGCGAACGAGCGAACGAACGAGCGAGCGAACGAACGAGCGAAGCGAGTTAGTGAGTGAGTTAGTAAGTTTGTCCGTTTGTTCGTTCGTTCGTGAGATATGAGAGGTAATTTACCAAGAGTACAGACACTTTGGTTACATGAATTAGGCTCGTATTTGTAGGATTGTTTGAATCTACCAAATTTGCTACTGACTCACGAACGAACGAGCGAACGAGCGAACGAGCGAACTCACTAACTCACGAACTCACTTACTCACGAACTCGCTTCGCTCGTTCGTTCGCTCGTTCGCTCGTTCTCTCTAAGGATGTTGCAAAATCTTTAGACAATGTAAAGATTTTGAACTATGATATAAATGTACGAAATCATTCCATCACACACTATAAACTCACTGGTTGGTTTCCAAGTCAGTTAGTCATTCACAAACTCATTCACTAACAAACGAACGAATAGTGCTGCGAAGCAGTACTATGAGTGCTTGATACTCACGAACGAACGAACGAATTTACTCACTCACTCACTCGAACGAACGAACGAATTCACTCACTCACTGTTAGCGGTATATAGTTATATATAGGCGCTGCCTGGTAAGCTGCAACGATATAGGAAGCTTAGTAAGTGGTTTAGGCTGAGTGGTAGGGTGAGGCTAACTTCCGTAAGTAAGCTTCAGTTACGATGGTGGGGGTAGCTGGTTGGTACAACAGTGGTTCGTTGTTCTTGGACTAGGGGAGCTCTGGTGATATGACTT
>JAKUAJ010000176.1:0-44983 GCA_030562865.1 Kodamaea lidongshanica (nom. inval.)
TTCGTTCGTTTCGTTCGTTTCGTTCGTTTCGTTCGTTTCGTTCGTTTCGTTCGTTTCGTTCGTTTCGTTCGTTTCGTTCGTTTCGTTCGTTTCGTTCGTTTCGTTCGTTTCGTTCGTTTCGTTCGTTTCGTTCGTTTCGTTCGTTTCGTTCGTTTCGTTCGTTTCGTTCGTTTCGTTCGTTTCGTTCGTTTCGTTCGTTCGTTCGTTCGTTCGTTCGTTCGTGAGTAGCGAATACGTTAGATTGCAAAGTTCACGTAGATTTACTCGACAAAAGGATACTTGTGATGATTCTTGTAACTGATGAGACTCATGGATGCTAATCGATGTTTCTCCTCAATGGCTGCGAATTCCAAGATGCTGCAATATGTATGTTAGTGCTGAGTCTTAAACACTGTAATATAAATTACAAGTATTGCTTTAAGAATGTCCAGTACTGGAACGAGCGAACGAACGAGCGAAGCGAGTGAGTGAGTGAGTGAGTGAGTGAGTGAGTGAGCGAGCAGCGAATTCCTTGAGTCAAACAAACTCGCTCTCAAACTCGCACTCCTTCACTCACTTACTCACTCACTCACTCACTCACTCCTTCACTCACTCACTCACTCACTCCTTCACTCACTCCCTCACTCGCTCGTTCGTTCGCTCGTTCGTTCGTTCGTTCGTTCGTTCGTTCGTTCGTTCGTTCGTTCGTTCGTTCGTTCGTTCGTTCGTTCGTTCGTTCGCTCGTTCGTTCGCTCAATATCAAATATTTCAGCCACTGAATGGGTGCGAAACTCGCATTCTCTCACTCATTTTCTCTCTCACTCACTCACTTCTCACTCGCTTCGCTCGTTCATTCATTCCATTCCAATCACGGCCATACTTCTCGTGTGGCTTGTAGTGAATTTTGTTAATCCAACCATTTGTTCGCCTCTCTCCTGCTGTTCAAACACAAGAACAGTGAGTGAGTGAGAGAGTGAGTGAGTAAATGTGTGAGATTGAGTGAGTGCTTGACTGCGTTCCTGAGTGCGTTCGTGAGTGCGTTCGTAAGTAACAGCAATAAATTAGCAAATAATTAGTATATTTAAGCAATCAACATTGAATCAGAGTGAGAGACGAATAAATAAAGTCTATTAAGCGAGCTCCATCAAACAAAGTCCATCAAACCAAGCTACTCTATTAAACGTAGTGACATCGGTCAAAAATGAAACCAATCTCTAAAGACCAGTACCGCAACTCCCTCTCACACACACTCAAGAGTTTGCTGGTTTTTACGTTGATTGAACTTTTTCGTCAAATTGGTTATAGTTTTAGAAAATAGTAACTTTCCATTCTTAAACAAGCCATAATGTTTAACTTTGATAGAGAATGAACGAGCGAAGGGAGTGAGTAAGACACTCGTTTGAGAGTGAGAGTGAGAGTGAGTGAGTGAGAGTGAGTGAGAGTGAGTGAGTGAGTTCGTGAGTGAGTGAGTGAGGGAGTGAGTGCGTGAGTTCATACTGCGGAGCAGCATAGGAGCGAATCGACGTAAGGTATAAACTACTGCGAAGCACTTGATAAGGTAACACTTTTGCCAAGCATATCAAATGAGTTTGCAGATCGTGACATCGTGACATCGTGACATGGTGAGTAACTTGACTTGAGGTAAACCATATTTAAATAAACAAATGATGCAAATTGTAGAACAATGTGGAGGGGTCTTGGAGGTTTTGGTTAAGCAATGTGAGCCATTAAATGTGATTAGTAAAATGGACATTACCATACAAAATGATCACTAAGTGATCAATACTACTCAAAGTAGTCAGTACTTCTCAAAGTGAACATTAAGAGTAAATATACATTACTCCACTCGTTCAAAATTCGCTAATCACTCAGTCTCTGAATATCTCACGAACAAACTCTCGATTTTTATCTTTACCCTCACGAATGCATTCGTGAGTAGCAAATAAAGTGACTGAAGGGGACGATTCGCCAATGCTGTGAGCGAGTGAGTAAGTGAACAAGTGTGAATGAGTGAGTGCGTGAGTGAGTGGGTGAGTGAAATATAGAAAGTTGCTAATGGCGAAAGGAAATACTTTCAGAAGTATGGTGGAATTGACTTTGAATGCATCAGAACAAAGAAATACCATTTCCATGGTAATTATCAAATGTATCTCAAACGAGGAGGCAAACGAGCAGGCAAACGAGCGCAGCGTTGTTCGAGCAAAGAGAATCTGTTCTCACTCACTCACAATCTCACTCACTCACTCACTCGCTTCGCTCGTTCGTTCGTTCGCTCGTTCGTTCGTTCGTTCGTTCGTTCGTTCGTTCGTGAAAGTACTTTCACCAAGCCAATACAAAAAAATAGATGACATCAGATCAATACTAAATCAGACATCAAATCAATGCTAAATCAGACATCAAATATACTATGTATCTATCTTCAGACTCACTCACTCGCTTCGCTCGTTCCTTACTCTACAATTCTGAATCTCGAAAACTAAAATGTCACTGGCTACAATCTTGCATGATACCCCAATGCGTCACTTCTCCACCATAGAAGAGACAGCCACCCATATTGGTTATTTTTGGTCTCCAACACGGCACATCTCCCTGGAGTAATCCAAAACCTCCAAAATGTTTATGTAATCTTATAGTGAGTGCGTGAGAACAAACGAGCGAAGCGAGTGTTAATTTGTGAGTGCGTGAGTGAGTTCACTGCTCACTCTTGATTTCGAAGTGATTTCTATGACTTCATTGCTCGAAGAGCGAACAAAGGCTCGTCGAGCGAGCGAACAAAGACTCGTCTCACTCACTCACGAACCCACGAACCAACGTACTCACTCACTCACTCACTCACTCACTCACTCATTCACGAACCCACGAACAAACGTACTCACTCACTCACTCACTCACTCACTCACTCACAAACTCACTCACTCACACACTCACTCACACACTCACTCACACACTCACTCGCTACGCTCGTTCGCTCGTTCGCTTCGGTAGAGAGTGTACAATGATTGGTTTTATTAAAATGATTCAACGTGGCTGTATTTAAATCATTCAACGTCTATGTCGTATTAATATTTAAGCACCATCAATATCTTTAGAAGATAATGGTTTTAGGTATTCTTTACTCGAGGAGAATAAATACGTGGAAATAACAAGCCAAAGATGTATAGATGTTGTAGATACTTAGATCTCCATAGTTTCATATATTCATATATTTGTACATCCATATATTCATAAATCCATACCCACATACCCACATACCCACATACCCACAATAGTGCCAACTTCTCACCTTTGAAATTTCAGTCCAAAATCCACAAGATATACAAAGCTATGTGAATAATGTTGAAAAAAGCATGCTTCATTCTTAAACTTGCTTACGATATCACAGCAAAGCTTGTACTGTGTTTGTAAAAGCTGTGGCTTTCGTAGCCATTATCATCATACGAGTATACCATGAACGTATAAAAGAATACTATAAAAGAATATCATAAAAGTTTATTAATAAATTGAAATTGACGGTAAGCCTTTATACCGTTTTTGATGCCATTTTCAAGTCCAACCTCAGTATAAGCATCTACACATTTATAACCCTTCTTTTTATCACATTTCTATAGATACTAATAAACGTTGATTCATCTCCTTAAACACTATCAGCTTACACTCACACTCACTCACACACACACACTCACTCACACTCACACTCACTCACTCACAATCACTCACTCACAATCACTCACTCACACTCTCACTCACACTCGCACACTTGCACTCACTCACTCACACTCTCACTCACACTCACACTCGCACTCACTCACACTCGCACATTCGAATCAGCCACCAACGGATCAACAGATATTACATATAAAACGACCCTTATCAATCATATATTGTTCAAGTATATTCAACAATAGTACTCGCTTCGCTGGTTATGCTGCTTGGCAGCTATTACAATACTAAAACTATCTTTGCTCGTTATACCCTCACAGACGTGTACAGGTTTGGCATTTTGATACATGTATCGCGGTTGCGAATGTGGATTGATTTGAGATGGATCTGTAGTGTGGTGAGTGTTTTGTATGGTGTTTTGTATGGTGATTTGTATAGTGATTTGTATGGCGTTTGCTGTTTGTGTGTATATTTCTTTAAATGTCTTGATGTCTGGCTATACACAATCGATATCTATGAATGATTTAGCTATGCAAATTGAGTTATTCAATACCTATATTCAATAGTGTCATCTTCCACAGGCTAATTGGTTAGAATCTTATGGTGATTGTCAGACTAATAGCTATTGGGCAGCTTAAATTCGGTACAGACAATATTGTGATTACGGTATGACTTATACAGCTTTTTGTTTCCGCAACTCAATATGTGTGAGTTGTTTCGGATTACACCAAACAAACGAGCCAAGCGAGTTTGTTCTCACTCGCGAGCTCTCGCTTATGAGCATGCACTCACGAGCTCGTACTTATGAGCATGCACTTGCTCGCTCGTACTTATGAGCATGCACTCACTCGCACTTAAGAGGTTTGAGCTTGCACTCACGAGCTCACAAACTCACTCTCACTCTCACTCACGCACTCACGCACTTACTCACGCACTCACGAACTCACTCACTCGCTTCGCTCGCTCGTTCGCTCGCTCGTTCGCTCGTTCGTGTGCTGATTCCAAACCAAGAGCAACCTAATATCCATAGCTAGCTTCACTCCTATTAACCTAATAGTCTGTTAATACCGCTTGCACCTACCAGGCAGCGCCCATGACTTTATAATGCTAACAGTGAGTGAGTGCGAATATTTGATTTCGTTCGTGAGTGTTCCAATGGCTTTGAAAGAGCAAGGTTTAATCAAAAAAAATGCTTACTCTTTATATTTGACCAATGGTGGCTCTAACGGCGGTGCCCTTTTGTTTGGTGCCATCGATTGTGCAAAGTATGAAGGTGAATTGACTGAGTTCCCAATTCAAATGTCAAATGGTAAATACAATCATTTGAAAATCAGATTGGGTTCCCTTTCCGTTACTCTCAAGGATCACAACACTCCAAGAACTGCTCGTTCACAAGATATCGATCATGCTCCTTCAAATGAGAACCCTCAATGGGGTTTGAAAAGGCCTGCTGATGCTCCCCAATGTATTGTTACCCATAAGGTTATCACCATTAAAGCTCCCAGACCAACTGCTCTTTCTTCGGTGACTTCTGTTATCAGAAGTGCTGAAGTTACCCCATCAACTCAAATTGAACCTATCGATACAAAGTTTACCATTCAAACGTCTACCCCAAGTGCTGGTGGTGACACTTTTACCATTCAAACTTCCACCCCAAGTGCTGGTGGTGAGACTACGAACCTCTAAAGACCCGTACCGCAATAACGTGGCCAATGCTGGTATCACTTGGACATTCCTATCCTCAGTCAACTGGTATTTAATAAACTCAGTTGATTAACCTGGTAAATGCACAGTGATTGACATGCAAATCAATCAAAAAACCTTCATGAATGATATGGTCACCTCGCTTTGACATTCTCAATAGTCATCTCTAAGCTCATGTCCACAAAACATCCATCTCTTTTGGGTACATTGTCATCATCGGTGTTGTTACTCTTTTTAGGTGGTTGTGCTTGTGACCACTCACTCACTCGCTTCGCTCGTTCGTCGTTTATGCGCCCACTGACGAGACCAAAACGTGCATTCTTCATATTTTGCAGATACCTGAAAAGGTTTCATCAACGGTGTCATCACAATCACACCAAAAAGATACCACTCATTGGCTTCCACACAACTCTCCCGCTAAGCACAACCCGTCCAGATGTTCACATTGTGTAAGCACACCAAGCCCGTACCGTTTTTCACGACCGTTTATCAGTCTGGTGACGTAATTATTCCTCTCTTCATTCCAGTGTCTGCAGTCAGTTCCGCTTCAGGAATCTTCATCAACAACAACGATTACCCCATCTGCGTCATTTCCCTCTTGTGTCACTATCCGCATGAACAGAACCCTAGAGGGTAATGGATAAACAAACATCCAAACCATAACCAGTCTTGCCTGAAGTGTATCAGTATATAAGTGAAGGTGATTTCTAGAGTTTCATCATCAAACATCACCTCAACCAAAAGTTATTATGAACCCAGTCACTCTTATTGCTCTCGCTATTGCCGGTTTCTCTGCACCAGCTTATGCTGGTGCCACTAAAGGTATCGCAACCTACTACAATCCTTCTGTTGGATACGGTGCTTGTGGTAACAGAAACAGAGACCTGGAGTTGGTTGTGGCTATTCCAAAGGGAATTTTCGACAAGTCCACTCCAAATGGTAACCCAAACAAAAATAAGCTCTGTGGTACCCACATTAGAGTTACCCGTGGTAACAAGTCGGTCACTGTTAAGGTGGTTGACAGCTGTCCGGGATGTGCCTCCAACCACTTGGACTTGTCGCCTGGTGCATTCAACCATCTCGGACGCCCCGAGGAAGGTGTGATCCCAGTCACCTGGAAATGGATTTGAACATGAAGCTGAAGAACCAACCACCCAACACTCTGAAATACCCTCTGAGTCGGAATTACTAATGGTTTATTCTGACAAGATGCTTACTCTTCGCCTGGCGCGATAAATGGATACATGAGCTGGAAATAGCTTCTCCATGATACCATCAATACCAATACAAATTTCATATATTCTTCGTAGCACCTAGCATTGTCAGTAGCTGTGCGCACTGTCTGGCCTCACATGACACAAAATCTGTGTGTCTTGACGTATTTTTTGAATGCACCAACTGCAAACCCGGGCTGGTGATGGTGTGCAAATTCGGGGGTTATGCAAGGGGACTTGTTTGCAACAAGACTCGTTTAATTGGGTGCTCGGTTAATTGGGGGTTCTAGCTCGATTGGGGTGTAATCGCTTAATTAGCTCAAACAAACGAGCGAAGCGAGTTTGTATAAAAGCTCAATGATTTCCCTTCACTTTCATCATCAAACCTCACACTCGTTGCTCACACTCGTTGCTCACACTCGTTGCTCACACTCGTTGCTCACACTCGTTGCTCACACTCATTTCAATGTTCACTAAAAACATCTTGGTCTTGTTGGCCACCTTCCTCTTCAACTCCCTCTTATCTGCTGCTTTCAACTTGAACGCAAACAACAATGTCGTTGTTTATTGGGGTCAAGATGGTCATGGTACTCAACAAAGATTGAGAAACTACTGTTCCAACTCCCCAGCTGATGTGCTTGTTCTCTCCTTCTTGGACAGTTACCCCAAGATGGACTTGAACTTTGCCAACTCCTGTGGTGGATCATACACTGGTGACGGAATTTTAAAGTGTACTCAAATCCGTGATGATATCAAGTACTGTCAATCCCAAGGTAAGAAGGTGTTACTTTCTCTTGGTGGTGCTAGCGGAAACTATGGCTTCCTGAATGATGGCCAAGCTAAACAGTTCGCACACACCTTGTGGAACAAATTCGGTGCTGGTTCTGGAGACAGAAACAGACCTTTCGATGATGCTATCGTCGATGGTTTCGACTTGGACATTGAAAACTATAGACAAACAGGTTACACGGCCTTTGCTAAAGAGTTGAGAAACTTGTTCAATAGCAACAAGTCAAGACAGTTCTTCTTGACTGCTGCTCCTCAATGTCCATTCCCAGATCAATCCGTTGGTCAAGCCCTTGCCAATGCATACTTTGACATGCTCTTTATTCAGTTCTACAACAACTACTGTAACTTGAAGGATAAGCAGTTCAACTGGAACACCTGGGCCAATTTTGCCAAGACCAAGTCACCAAACAGAAACGTGAAATTGTTTGTTGGTTTGCCAGCTTCAGGTGCTGCCGGTTCCGGTTACGTTGGTGCCTGGACCGCCAAGCAAGTCATGGGTCCAGCTGTGATGAATCACCACAACTTTGGTGGTATCATGTTGTGGGATGCTGATATTGCCTGGAACAACAAGAAGGACAATGTGCACTTTGCCCAACAATGTAAGAATATTGTTAATGGTAGAAACCCAACCAAGCGTGAGGATGAAGCCGATTCTGCAGAAATCGACGCATCCATTGTGGAAGCTGGCGTTCCAAAAGTCGAGATTCCAACAACTCTCGTGACTGTTAGAGCTGCTCAAACTGGTGAGCCATCGCTTTAGTGGACGATATTTATTGATGAAAGATTCCTTTAAAGGATTATACCTAGATACCCATTGTTAACACAATACATATAATACCCGATATCATGTAGAGATGTGTACGCAGATATCATGTAGACGTGTGTACGCAGATATCATGTAGACATGTGTCCCCGATATCATGTAGACATGTAACAGATATCATGTAGACATGTGTACCCAGATATCACGTTATAGACATGTGACCCAGGACTCGTAAACGTGTATAAAGATGAGTAGCTTTGAAGAGCATACGTGGACACCATATAACAACCTCCGAAGATTCATACCCTTTCTTTGTTAAGATGATACTAACTGCTCAACTTGGGTCCCTTCATTGCCAACCACGTGTATCTCTGTTGGTTCCAAAAATTACCATCTTGGGCCGTAAACAAATAATGCCCAATTACACGAAGATCTGTGCGACGTTATAAACGTTGTGTCTGACACAAACATAATTCAGACATTTTCGACCCTAATACACATAGCAGTGCTTGAACGGACGAGCGAAGTGTGTGTGTGTCTGTGTGTGTGTCTGTGTATGTGTGAGTGAGTGAGTGCGTAAGTGAGTGAGTATTATTCGTTCCAGGTGTCACTGAAATACTGCTTCGCAGTATTGCACATAGTGCTTAGCAGTATGTTCTAGGTCTCAGTCGCTTCGTAACTACACATACACTCTTTGCACTTCTTGACCATACCTACACTCTTAGCACTGCTTCGCAGTACTATTCACAGTACTATCCGCAGTACTGGTTGTGTACTGCGGTTCTCCCACATCTGTGTCACTATCATTGATATCAGATTATCTTAATCCGGTTGCCATTTGCAGCTTCCCAAAGAGGAGTTCACTCTAACGGTAAACACTAGAGCAAATAATCCATTATATAAATGAAGTGAGCTCTGGAGATTTCATCATCAAACAACTCCACAACCACTACTAATGAACCCAGTTACTCTTATTGCTCTCGCTATTGCCGGTTTCTCTGCTCCAGCTTACGCTGGTACCACTAAAGGTATCGCAACCTACTACAATCCTTCCGTCGGATACGGTGCTTGTGGTAACAGAAACAGAGACCTGGAGTTGGTTGTGGCTATTCCAAAGGGAATTTTCGACAAGTCCACACCAAACGGTAACCCAAACAAGAATAAGCTCTGTGGTACCCACATTAGAGTTACCCGTGGTAACAAATCAGTTGTTGTCAAAGTCGTCGACAGCTGCCCGGGATGTGCCTCCAACCATTTGGACTTGTCACCAGGTGCATTTAACCACCTTGGACGTCCAGAAGAAGGTGTGATCCCAGTCACCTGGAAGTGGATTTAAGCAAGCACCATAGAGCATCTTGGGCCAGCCCAGGATGCGAGCCTTTCTATATACACATATCATCAGTTACTCGTGGTAACAAGTGTGTGGTTGCATTGGGGGAGGCCTAATCTTTTATACCTGTATTCTGTGAGTACAATTTAATAAACAATCTGATATTCGTGTGTAACGAATAGTACTGCGAAGCAGTACTATGAGTGCTTATTGAAAGTGTAGGGAATAGTGCTGCGAAGCAGTACTATGAGTGCTTGATATTGAAAGTGTAACGAATAGTTCTGCTTCGCAGCACTATGAGTGCTTGATATTGAGAGTGTAACGAATAGTACTGCGAAGCAGTACTATGAGTGCTTGATATTGAAAGTGTAGCGAATAGTGCTGCGAAGCAGTACTATGAGTGCTTGATATTGAAAGTGCAACGATTAGCGCTGCAAAGCTGAGTGCTTGATATTGAGAGTGTAACGAATAGTACTGCTTCGCAGCACTACTCATGCTTGATATTGAGAGTGTAACGAATAGTACTGCTTCGCAGCACTACGAGTGCTTGATATTGAAAGTGTAACGAATAGTACTGCTTCGCAGAACTATGAGTGCTTGATATTGAGAGTGTAACGAATAGTACTGCTTCGCAGCACTATGAGTGATATTGAGAGTTTAAAGAATAGTACTGCTTCGCAGCACTATGAGTGCTTGATATGGAAAGTGCAACGAATAGTACTGCTTCGCAGCACTACGAGTACTTGATATTGAAAGTGCAACGATTTGTGCTGCGAAGCTGAGTGCTTGATATTGAAAGTGTAACGAATAGTACTGCTTCACAGCACTACTCATGCTTGATATTGAGAGTGTAACGAATAGTAGTGCTTCGCAGCACTACTCATGCTTGATATTGAGAGTGTAACGAATAGTGCTGCTTCGCAGCACTACGAGTGCTTGATATTGAAAGTGTAACGGATAGTACTGCTTCGCAGCACTATAAGTGCTTGATATTGAGAGTGTAACGAATAGTACTGCTTCGCAGCACTATAAGTGCTTGATATTGAAAGTGTAACGAATAGTACTGCTTCGCAGCACTATAAGTGCCTGATATTGAAAGTGTAACGAATAGTACTGCTTCGCAGCACTATGAGTGCTTGATATGGAAAGTGCAACGAATAGTGCTGCTTTTTTTTCACGCATGCACACTCATGTTTGTTCACACGTAGATGATTTTGAAGCCATGATGATCTGAATATTCTGGTGATGCATCAAATGACCAATTAGATGAAGAAATCGGCGTAGTTCTATGTTGATGATGGAGCGTATAGTTGAAATTTGCACGGTTATCCCGATCACGTTCATCCTGTTCACAGTCACCCGGATGATGGTCATATCGAAGGTCCGAATGATGATCTCAATGATGGTCACCCCAAACTTAAGTACACCATACCACCATCATCATCACATTGGCGGCAAACGCATAACCAAAAGAATTTATACTCTCAAAACCAATCAGTATCGAGAAACTCTTTGCCAGGACAAGCAACCATAATTTTGCGTCTGATGCTTTTGGGATGGCTGCGAAAGTGCAATCAATGTGAGAGAGTAGCCTACCTTAACCTGCACCATGAAGAACTCAATGACAGTAGATTTGAATGTTCTCAGTTACAGCAGAGTAATTGTTTAGTTAGCATTCTGTTTGGTGAATGGAGATGGCCATGGCTGATAGGGGAACACATTCCATACTGAAGCTCCGGCGTAATAACACTCAAGTTGACTGATTCTTTGGGTACACATTCCATACGCAATATCGCTTGGAGAATCACTTGGAAGTATTCAGAAACATTAAACAGTTGTGAGAGAATGGGCATTCTCATGGTGGGCTTCTGTGATTTCACACTGTGAGTTCAGTATGTTGGCAATATGATACTCAAATATCACATAAGGAGGGAAAACGATGCTTACTACGTCTTGTTCTTTGCCCAACCCAAGCTTCAAATCACTACATAGAATTAGCTATTAGGATATAATTAACATAGAGCGATTAACATATAATTAACATAGGGATTACATATAATTAACATAGAGCGATTAACATATAATTAACATAGAGATTAACATATAATTAACAGAGCGATTAACATAATTAACACTGCATTAGCTATTAAGAATAACCCAAGTACTCATATTCAAATCAAACCAAACAACACATAATCACAAGTCAATACAACTATCGTTGCCTTTTCTTGATTACTTTGAACAGTTCATCATTCTGCTTCTCCACATAGTACTGCTGCAATATTCGTAACATTATTTATCAACTATATTCATAGTACTGCGAGTGAGTGAGTTCGTGAGTGAGGCATGAATGAGCATCCCTTGTGCTGAAGCTGGTTTATCATACATACAAGCGTGTTTGATTTTGCAAGTTTGTTCTCACTCATATAATCACTTACTCACGCACTCAACACTCACTATAAGTTGCAATATACACAAAGCACTATTCGTCTTCATTCTGCTTCTCCACAAAGTACTGCTGTACTATTCGTGAGCTCCCAATACTATTCATCTTCATTCTGCTTCTCCACATAGTACTGCTGCACTATTGAGCTCCCAACACTATTCATTAACTATACTCATAGCATTGCCTCGCAGGACTATTCATTAACTATACTCATAGTACTGCTTCGCAGAACTATTCATTAACTATACTCATAGTACTGCTTCGCAGCACTATTCATCTACACTCATAGTACTGCTTCGCAGCACTATTCATCTACACTCATCACTCGCTTCGCTCGATCTTTGCAGCACTATTCATCTACACTCATCACTCGCTTCGCTCGTTCTTCGCAGCACTACACTCATCACTCGCTTCGCTCGTTCTTCGCTTGTTCGCTTATTCTCTCGCACCCAAAAATTTAAACCATGAGATGCTTCAAAATCATCACACTACGCAACTACTCAAACAAGCCTGTGATACCTCAAATTGTGCTTGATGAGCTCCGTGAAACCAAATACTTGGCCACTCCCAACGTCACAAACAACTCCAAGCTGAAACAGATATTCCTCAAGCCCGATCAGGTCAGAGACAAGCGTTTCAACCACTTGGTTAATGAGATCCAGAACACAGGGCATCTTCGTGGGGTGGGAAGCCCCAGCTCGTTGATCGACACAGAGTTGATGGCAACCATGGGAGACGACAATCACTCCGTGGCAAGGTTCAGACCGGCAGACCAAGTGATGTCAGTATTGAAGTTTAACTCCCTCCGTGACGAGGTTGCTATTGCTTTCCGCAAACTGGACTTGGCTCTGTACTTGGATCAAATGTACCAGCTTGAAGGAAATGCAAGTAAGCGCAAGTCCTTATATGCCCCCAAGAAGACCTTGGCTGAGCGTATTATGACCGATATATGGGGTGTTAGCAAATCATCTCAACTATCCGCAGTGAATGATCTACTTCATAAGAAACTGTTTAAATTACTCAAATCAGACCTTTTTTTATTACTACTGGAAAATGGCTATGTAATTAAATACTTGACCCGAGTCGGAATCAAAATCACGTTTGACCCTAAAGACGACACTATCTACTTCTTGGGTACCCGGGCCCAAGTCAACAATGCCGAGATTATATTGGGGTCCATCTTGAACAGCTCGCATCGTGAAAGGTTGGATTTGTCTGAAATCAAGCACCTCTTTATGCAAAAGTACAATGACTTTTCTCTTAGCGAATTGGTCCAAAATACAGAGGTTTACTTTAACCCTTTGGAAAACAACCAGTACGAGCTCATCACCTTGAATGCAAACCAAATTAAGCGTTCCAAGCGTCTCTTGATGTGGCAACTCAACTATAACAACCACACCAGCGATCTCTTGGTGATGGCAAACAACGGCTCCTTGGTCCCATACAAGGATGACGACTTGCCTTGGGACTTGAGGAGATTAGACTTGTACCGGATAGCAAATGACCAAAAACCAGAGAGTCAATTTTTATTGGATGATTTAAGTCGGTTTTCGGACCAGGCCTTGGAGAAGACCGATTTGGATTATGTGAGAGGTGATTCTGAAAATTGGGCTTTGGAGCTGTTAGGTATAGATGTTGGTGCGGGTAGTCCGGATAGTGTGGGTAGTGTGGTTGGTGTGGGTAGTCCGGATAGTGTGGGTAGTCTGGTTGGTGCGGACAGTCTGGTTACCTCGGATAGTGTGGCTACCTCGGATAGTCTGGTTACCTCGGATAGTCTGATTGGTTCGGATAGTCTGGTTAGCTTGGATAGTGTGGTTGGTTCGGATAGTGTGGTTACCTCGGATAGTCTGGCTACCTCGGATAGTCTGGCTACCTCGAATAGTCTGGCTACCTCAAATAGTCTGGCTACCTCGAATAGTCTGGCTACCTCAAATAGTCTGGCTACCTCGGATAGTCTGATTGGTTCGGATAGTCTGGTTAGCTTGGGTGGCCTGCCAGCCACCCATGGCCTAGCATCCACCCATGGCCTAGCATCCACCCATGGATTGGACATTCCTTCAATCTACTCCCATCTAACCAACTTCTCATACCGCAATACCCTCAAAGGAGTCAAACCAAACCAACTCAACCCCTCCATCATCACAATCACACTCGGAAACATCCTCTTCCAAGACCCCGAAAACTTGGAAAAATACAAATTCTCAAGCAAAAGCCAATTGCTTAATGACAAAATCTTGTCGCTACCAATGTACGAGCTCCCTGAATTGGAAACCAAAGACATCAACCATTTTATGACCCAGGACCCACATAATTATGCGATCCAGTTGAGGTTCACCCCTACGGCATTCGAGGCCAAGGACCACCTTGAATTAAACCAAAGAATCCAATACCCACCTGTGGAGATATGGCTTGATCTCAATGCCAGAAAGGTTGCCAACATGGATACAATCAACGTGGTGACTGTTGAAGGTGAAAACAACTGTTATATCTCATTAGCCAACTCGTGTGACTTGAAGGTGACTAACCAATTATCTGGTGAATTATTAAAAGAAGAGCTGATTCAACCTCAAATACCAAAGACATCATACAGTTCTGTGGATGAACTTTTAGAGGCCACAACGCAAAGATACGCCATACTTGAAAAACAGCCTGGACTTGGGGAGTTTTTTAAATCGGCGAAATTGGACTTTAGTGGTAATCACAAGATATCAATCCCCCCAACGATAATGTTGAACATTGGGGGCGAAACTGTTCAATACCAATATCTTAACGTTACCTACAGAAGACAGCTTAACTTTTTATACAAGGAACGTATGGTTCAATTTAATATGGTTGAGGGGGGTTCCTTTGGGGGGAGAACCATGGAGGTTAACTTGATTGGTGACTTGGATGGGGATATTGATGCTTTTGAGGGGATTTTGAAGGATGCAATGGAATTGGCTGTCATATAGAGATGGACATTGCAAGGTTACTATGTGTATGCATATAGTGCTGGGAAGGAGATGATAGAATTGCATAGATATTTGGGGTTTCTCGATGAGCCTTGAAATGTATATATTTAATCGAGCGAACGAACGAACGAACGAGCGAACGAACGAACGAACGAGCGAACGAACGAACGAACGAGCGAACGAGCGAACGAGCGAAGCGAGTGAGTGAGTGAGGAGTGAGTGAGGAGTGAGTGAGGAGTGAGTGAGGAGTGAGTGAGGAGTGAGTAATTGAGTGCGTGAATAATTGAGTGCGTGAGTAATTGAGTGAGTAATTGAGTGCGTGAGTAATTGAGTGTGTGAGTGTGTGAGTGTGTGAGTGAGTTCGTGAGTAGCAAATATTTGATTGAGTGAGTGTGAGTTTATGAGTTCGTGAGTAAGAGTGAGTTCGTGAGTGAGTGGGTGAGTGCGTAGGTGAGTGAGTGAGTGCGAGAGTAGCGAACTTTTGAGTTCGCTTGTTCGTTCGCTCGTTCGTTCGCTTGTTCGTTCGCTCGTTCGTTCGCTCGTTCGTTCGCTCGTTCGGTCGCTCGTTCGTTCGCTCGTTCGATCATTCATTCGTGTGCACTTTTATTCGTGTATTCGTGAGTAGCAAATAAAGTGACTGAAGAGGACGATTCGCAGATATTATTTTCGCAGCCAATGCTATGAGTGCGTGAGTGCGAGAGTGAGTGAGTGAGTCCGTGAGTGAGGGTGTGAGTGAGGGAGTGAGTGCGAGAGTAAGTGAGTTACTGAGTTCGTGAGTGCCTGACTAAGTGCGTTAGTGCGAGAGTACCTGAGTACCTGAGTTACTGACTGAGTGCGTTAGTGCGAGAGTACCTGAGTACCTGAGTACCTGAGTAGCCGATTACCTGAGTACCTGGGTAGCCGATTACCTGATTACCTGAGTTACTGACTGAGTACGAATTCATCAATTATGAACATTTATGAACAAGCTAATATTAAGAAGCAGGACACCAGCGATCATGTCAGTAAAGTTTTCCATACAAGTTTCGACATGGATACGATATAAAATTGAACATATTGCACACAAACTACAACTGATTGGACAGTATAAAAAATCATTGTCAGCTTTAAATCAGTTTGACAGTATGACCAGCAAGAAGAATACTCATCTTGCGGCATACTGGAGGTAACATTTCCATAAGAGTCATGTTCGTAGCTACATATAAATCGGTTTTTGGAAGCGTCTCTGGTTGGTTGTTGAACTAAATGAACAGTGTAGATGATTGAATCTGGACCAGCATACATTGATATTTGTCATTAAGCTGTGATGTATAGAGTGCGAGAGCTTTTTATGTATTTCCATAAGGATAGGTCTCGGGTGGGGACGTTGGTTTCATTATCAGGGTTACGCAATGGTCAGGAGTAATCACATAGGGATTCTATCAATTGGTAACATTCGGGAAAACCCTACCCCGTCACTTTGACCCTTAAGCCGGACTCTTTATCACTGAATAACCAACAAGTTTAAACACCACCGGGCCAGGTGAAGCCGTAGATTGTCAAGTGTTCGCACTCACTCAAATGTTCGCACTCACTCAAATGTTCGCACTCACTCACTCACTCACTCACTTATTTCAACCTCAACCTTAGCGGTTGGTGTTAATCTGTTAAACTGCTTCACATTAAAATCATCAGTCATAACAATATAACGCATAGAACCATTGGTGTCTTAATGTAGATGTTGGAGCTTTGACATGTGTTTATTGTTGTGAGATGTCTTTCATCAGCAAAAGCTTCTTCTCTTGTGGATATAAGCATAAGCTTCTTTTCTTGTATTTATACTTTGGTCATGCTCTGGTAATAGAATTCATCGAGTATATTAATTATTCTTCAGCCATCAAGTCATGTCTGGCTCATACAACTAATGTATGGAATTCCGGGATGTTGGTCAACCCGGTCAGTTTGGAAGTGGGAGCAGTAGCAAGTATAGGCTCGACTCCGGGGCAACGTGTGTACGGGTAATGATGATCCAAGCGTTTACGAGAATCGCTCAAATAGAGAGTATCCTTGGTGAGTTGACCCAAGGCTTAACATTCACGAACTCACGAACTCACGAACTCACGAGCTCACGAACTCACTCACGAACTCACACGCTTCGCTCATTCGTCGTTTAGCACAAAAGACGCCAAAAGGCCCGTCGTGACCAGTGGTGGATGAAAAAACTCAGGAATTGATTGCATTTGGGTCTGTACACGACTGTGTATAATGATTCAAGTGACCAGTGGTGAGTGCAATGCTGCAATCATCATTCCTTGCGTGTGATTAAGTCCTCCCGCAAGTGGCATTAAACAATTTGACATTGGAAAACTTCAAGACATTGGATAACAATGTTGACATGAACAAGGCAACAACCACATAGTCACCGTCTTTAAAAGAAATTTCCAACTCGTCCAAAACCAATTGAGCTGGCTTCCCAACAGCCATGGCACTGAATAACTGTCCACCAAGCCAGCAACCTCCTCCGGGAAAAACGCTTCGATTATGGCAACCTTCAAATCCGGACGATTCTTAGCCAAGGTGTAAGCAGACAAAGCCCCCAAAATCACCATGTCGCTCTCTGTGTGTTCTAGTCTGCAAGTACGTCGCACTCTGGGTGTCCAAGTCTGCAAAGTATGTCGCTCTCTGCGTAGGTGTCTGCAAAGTAGAGTCTGGTTATTGCTCGCGACACTGTCGAATCGCGAATAAATTTGTATTCATACAGACATGTTTACGGTTGAAGGGTCGGAAAGGTACAAAATTTGTCTGTGCAATTGTATCGACTCCTTCTTCTCAGCATTATATGAGTGTACATAGTAACCTTGCAATGTCCGGACATCTCTATATGACAGCCAATTCCATTGCGTCCTTCAAAATACCCTAAAAGAATACATATCCCCATCCATCAAGTTAACCTCTATGGTTCTCCCCCAAAGGAACCCCCTCAGACACACTCGTCACACACTCGTCACACACTCGTCACACACTCACACACTCACTCACATACTCCTCACTCACTCACTCACTCACTCACTCACTCAATCACGCACTCCTCACTCGCTTTGCTCGTTCGCTACCCATGATGAAAACTCCACCAATACCATCAAAACTTATTGTGAGATGCACCATTGAGTTGAGTATGTGTCTAAGCATCAAAATTTTGTTTTCTGTATCATGAATCTGAATGATCAAATGATAATCAAAAAGTGATATCCATAGCAATGACACTCATGGTCACATCTTGAACAAATGGTCAAATAGTCAAATGGTCAATCCTCTCCCATAATCTGCATAATCACTCAAATTCCCTTACACAGAACGTTTTTCAACGTCTGCTTATATCTTTCATTTATTTCAAAGCAAAAACTATACACTATAGACATAATTTATGAATATGAAACCAGTAAATTCACATGAGACAATCCGTAAGCAATTTTGCAGATTGGTAAGCTTTGCAGATAACAGATTGATACTTCTTTGCAGATTGATAACCCTTTGCAAATGGATACCCTTTGCAAATATTTGTCATTCTCCGTAAACAAACATAGTATTAACAAACATCACTCACTTGCTTCCCTCTAAATCCTTGACGTGCTTTTCCAAGTTGTCAATAGAACTTTGTAAAGCAAGGATATCAGCAATAAGGACATTGTTGGCCAACTTGTATTGATCAATCAAATAGTAGTATGAGCCAAAGCCGGTCAAGGTGATACCGGAAAGAAAACCAACAAAACCGCCTCTAAAGGCTCCCACCCTCTTGGGGGCAGGTGCACTCGAGTACGCACGGACAGCCTGACGAGTTAATCCAATCATAGTTGTTTTTTTTTGGAACGTACGAACGAGCGAAGCGAGTGAGTGCGTGAGTGAGTGCTTTAGTGGGTGCGTGAGTGAGTGCGTGAGTGAGTGCTTTAGTGGGTGCTTTAGTGGGTGCGTGCGTGAGTGAGTGAGTGAGTGAGTTCGTGAGTGAGTGCTTAGTGCATGAATTGATAATACCTAAAGTGTCACCTACAGTATCACCTACAGTGTCACCTTAAGTGTCACCTTGAGTGTCACCTAAAGTATCACCTACAGTGTCAGCTTGAGTGTCAGCTTGAGTGTCACCTAAAGTGTCACCTAAAGTGTCACCTTGAGTGTCACCTTGAGTGTCACCTAAAGTGTCACCCAAAGTATCACCTTGAGTATCACCTAAAGTATCACCTAAAGTATCACCTACAGTGTCAGCTTGAGTGTCAGCTTGAGTGTCACCTAAAGTGTCACCTAAAGTGTCACCCAAAGTATCACCTTAAGTATCACCTACAGTGTCACCTAGAGTGTAGTAAATTTGGATTATCCTATAGTTTTCATTGTCACCAAATCTTTGTCAATCTAAATTGGTTAGTATATATGTAAACTGTGATGAAGCACATGCCAGTGTTATTGCTGATATTGCCAGTTGATTGTTTAAAAATTGTCTCAGAACTCACCTGGATGTTGAAATTAGTTTTAAACAGTGCAATGTTGGTTAGTTTGAACAGGTCAAAAAACAATATATCATGTATTGTTTATTTGATGAGGTCTAAATGTGGTTTTAAATCTACAGTTACAGTGACAGACAATTACATCTTCAGTTACAGTGACACTTACACTCACCCCTACGGCAAGAGAAATACTCAACTTCATCATACACCTTGCTGCAAATTATGCGACTGAGACTGCAATTTATCAAACTATATAACATAAATTATAATAATCATCAAGGATATGGTAATGGATATAACAATTCTTGACAATATCCTGCCAATGCACTATAGTGATTTTTCATAATAGATTAATCTTTAATCTCAACCCATCTCAGTCATCTCCACCCGATCTCAGTGATCTCAACCCCATCTCAGTGATCTCCACCCCATCTCAGTCATATCCACCCCCTCTCAGTCATCTAAATTACTAGTGACGTCAAATTCATATGAAATCAGATATACATTACGATTCAGCTCTTTAAATGTCTCCTTTACAATAACCAATAACAAGTGCTATACATAAACCAAAATCATGAAGACAACAACCCACGACTATTGGTCTGATCCGTCCTCAACATGTGCAATAGAAATTTTCCAAGAATGATACGATGGCCGAGAGGTTAAGGCGAAGGATGCAGGTTCCTTTGGGCTCTGCCCGCGCAGGTTCGAACCCTGCTCGTGTCGCTTATTTTTGCACCCAATTTGATCAAGTAGAGAGTGTTGAATGATAGGTGAAACCAACATTATGGATTAGTGTATCAGTTTAGTGAAAATGAGGCTGTTTCTATTGTACATGTGGTTATTACATTTTTTTCGAATCGCAAGGTAAAGCAACAGACTCCAACGTGCAAAGCAGCAGACTCGAAAAGCAGCAGACTCGAAGTGACTAGTGAATCCTGTTGATTATCCTACACAGCAAATCACTCACACGCACTCACTTGGTTCGTTCACACTCAATCAATCGCTCCGCTCTTTCGTTCGCTGTTTGTTCACTCAAAAAAAATCGCTGCGCACTGCTTCGCTCGTTCGATCGATTGGCTGCGAATTGATGCATACTGTACAATAAATTGGTTGTAACATGACTGCACCTCAAAACAATACACATTTATCAAACGAGCGAACGAACGAGCGAACGAACGAGCGAACGAACGAGCGAAGCGAGTGAGTGCGTGAGTGCGTGAGTGCGTTCATTCACTCGTTCGCTCGTTTTCTCGTTCGCTCGTTTTCTCGTTCGCTCGTTTTCTCGTTCGCTCGTTCACTCGTTCGTTCGTTCACTCGTTCGTTCGTTCGCTCAAATTGTCCATTTCAAACAAAATTTACTTAGCCTAGCTCCATAACTATACCAACCTCACATTTCACCTCTACTATGATTACTCACCTGATCTCGTTAATTAACATCGAAAGATGCAAGTGATAGTGTTTTTTTGTCAACTATTTTGATAGTCTAGTTTGTATTTTATTAAGCCATACATAGCAGAGCTTTATCCAAGCTTTATCCATACCAGAGATTTATCCATAGCAGAGATTTATCCATAGCAGAGATTTATCCATAGCAGAGATTTATCCATAGCAGAGATTTACCTATCAATACCAATCTCTCGTTTCATAAGCTGAGCTGAATTGGAAATTCATCATCATAATTACTTTATTGTGAGGATACACTTGTGTTGTCCGTGTTTGGATCGAGCGAAGCGAGTGAGTGAGTGAGTTTGTGAGTGCGAACATTTGAGTGACTTTGTGGGTGCGAACATTTGAGTGCGTGAGTGAATGAGTGAGTGCGTTCGTGAGTGAGTGAATGAGTGAGTGCGTTCGTGAGTGAGTGAATATCAAGAATTCATAGTAATACTTCGCAGCACTATTCGTTCGTGAGTGAATGAATAGCAGGGACTCAT
The DNA here is from genome assembly GCA_030562865.1 of Kodamaea lidongshanica (nom. inval.). NCBI lineage: Eukaryota > Fungi > Ascomycota > Pichiomycetes > Serinales > Debaryomycetaceae > Kodamaea > Kodamaea lidongshanica (nom. inval.). Next base: position 21,243 of record JAKUAJ010000176.1, read on the forward strand.
AGTACTGCTTCGCAGCACTATTCGTTCGTGAGTGAATAATCAACGAATAACCATATCAATCAATTAAATAACTAGTGATAAAGTGCTTTTCTATTGTAATTCTCACGAACGAACGTGCGAAGCGAGTGAAGTGAGCACTAAACGAGTATATAGAGTAGGAGTAGATGGATCTTGTCTGTATAGTATCATATCTATCACATCTATCACCTATCATCTATCACCCACCACGAAGGTTACTTTAGTCAATGAAATGGTAACTGGGCATCTCCCACTGTTTTCAAAGCAGGATACAAACGAGCGAAGCGAGTTTGTTCTCACTCACGAACTCACTCAAACTCTCACATTCACTCAATTGTTCTCACTCACTCACTCACGAACTCAGGTTCCATTATGTCCTTTACGTCTGTGTCTATTTCTCCTCCTCAATTCTTTCATTTTCAAGCCTTTAAAGTGATGTCATTCTTTTATTCTCATCAAGTGATTATCACTTGGGAGTCACTTTAGTCAATGAAATGGCAACTGGGCATCACCCACTGTTCTCAAAGCGTGGTAATAAAACCCAAGGGTCAAACGAGTGAAGCGAGTTTGTTCTCACTCACGAACACACTCAGACTCACGCACTCATTCCCACTCAACTGTTCACACTCACTCACGAACAAATTCGCTACGCTCGTTTGTTCTCCCTCACTCAGACTCTCTCACTTCAATCGTTCTCACTCACTCAATCGTTCTCACTCACTCAATCGTTCTCACTCACTCACGAACAAACTCGCTTCGCTCGTTTGTTCTCACTCACTCAGACTCTAAGGAATTGTTACTGATCAAGTTCTTTCAGTATCAAGATTTCTTGTACCTGTTAATTTGTTACTCAATTCATTCTCTTCAACTAAATCTCTTTCAATTTCATCCTCCAATACCAAATGGTTATATGGCTCGTCTCTGTTTCAGTGGCATATTGTACTCTGAGAGCCTAATGGATGAATGGAGTTTAACTATAAAACACTCCAAAGTGCTACACAGAAGCGACAATGTCAAAGAGTATATTATTCATTAATTGTATTTTATACATTAGAGTTTATTACAACTGTCAGTCGGTTGCAACTCACTCACTGACTCACTCATACGATTTTTAAAGAGGTGGACGCGGTACTAACACTCACTCACTCACTCACTCACTCACTCACTCACTCACTCACTCACTCACTTCGCTCGCTCGTTCGTTCCATTTTCACGCTTTGACAGAAATTCACCTGCACTCACTCTGCCAAAAACAGTACACTTTAGACTTGACATATGCATTCGGCGTATGTTAGTGATAACGTACTTTTATATAGCGAAGCGAGTTTGTGAATTAGTGAATGAGTGAGTAGCGAATCTGCTTTTAAATGTAAAGTTTATAAGGTTGTGAATGAACGAGCGAACGAGCGGACATAATCACGAACTCATTTTCGCTACTTACGAACTCACGAACTCAAGAACTCACGAACTCACGGACTCACGAACTCGCGAATACTTTACAGATTTCGATTCTTTCGCTATCACTTCTATCACTAACGCTTTCTCTTCTTTATGGTCTTGGGAGATGGTTTTTGTATTGGTTTGTCTGGGTACGGGTCCGAATGTGAATGAGATATTCAGGCTGAGTGAGAGAATAACTGAGTGAGATTCTGCGAACGACTGAGTGAGATATTCAGAATAACTGAGCAAACAATTTGAATTCAATACTAATTATGTATTAATCTATGCACTCATATCTAAAGACTGGTTATATATTTCATTATTTTCGAGATATAATAAGCATTACGAGTGAGTATTACATATAATGAGTGAGCATAACGAGTCCACTCACTCACCACCCACTCACCACCCACTCACAAACATTTCCACATGTTCATATCCATTCATAAAGAGTATATAAGATTTTATATTCACTCGCTTAGCTCGTTTATGTTGGTCTAATCATCACCACTTGTACTGAGTTGTACCAAAAACAACTCAATTCTCATATTTCTCGGCTGGTGATGAATACGAAAGTAACCTGGTTGAGCTCCAAGAGCAGCACATGTTTCGGGGGTGATTTCCAAGGTTTTCTTAACGTCATGGAGCGTTGGTTGGGGTTGCCTATGAAAGTTTCGAATATAAGGTGATTAGCCTTTGGCCTTTGTGTCACATCTTGCCATCACCATTCAATCGCAATGCCATCAAACACTATTTCCCATATTTCGTCACTATACTCATCGTCACACCTTAAGACCCATACCACAATAATAAACCATTAAGCTTGGATTGTCAATAAGGACCAAATAAACATGTCTCTCGCTATGAAATAATTGAACAATAGGACATACAAACGTTTAGATGGAACGATATCCGAGATTTGCAACTTCAGCTAGTTGTCATTGATTTTGAGTGTAGTTGAGCGTTGTCAGTTGTAGTGGTTTGGTGCATGAGGTGAATAACCAATGTGGAGATACGAAATACCAGACATTAGTGTTTTTAAGTATCATACTCACTTCACCTGTCAGATCACCAGTCTATATACTCAATTCACCTGTCAGATCACCTGTCTATATGCTCGTGCTTCTCTATAATCGTTTCGTTTCTCTATACTCGTTGTTTCTCTATACTAGTTGTTTCTCTATACTAGTTGTTTCTCTATACTAGCTGTTTCTCTATATTCAGTTCACCTGCCTGTATATTCAGTTCACCTGTACGCACCCTCATTTGCCTGTACCCATCCTTGCCTTTTCTCGTACATCCTCATCGCAAAAAAAAACCCATATGGACACACTCAAAACCACCTATATCAACCGGGATATCGAGCCCTTCTATGTGGGAGCCACGTCTGCGGCGGTGTCATTGAACGGAAAGATCCTTGCCACGCCCTTGGAAGAAGACATTGTTGTTACCGATTTAGAATCAAATCAAATTATCCATAAATTGGCCGGAGATGGGGAAAGTGTCACCAATCTCGTCATAACGCCCAACGGCAAGACCTTGGCTGTTTTATCACAATCTCAGCAACTCCTGGTGATCGACGTGCCCAGTGGATTGGTCACCAAGACTTTCAAGCTTCCAAGTCCAGTGTATATTTCAGCAGCAGACTCAACTTCATCTCTCTTTGCCTTTGGAGGGTCCGATGGAGTAATCACCGTTTGGGATATCGAAGGAGGTTATATCACACATTCTCTCAAGGGTCATGGAACAACCATCTGTTCGTTACGGTTCTTTGGAGAACTCAACTCAAGCGATTGGAAATTGGCTAGTGGTGACACCATGGGAACATGTAAGATTTGGGACTTGGTGAAACGTAAATGTATTCATACCATCAACGAGCATTCCACGGCAGTCAGAGGAGTTGGATTCGACGATCTGGGCAAATATTTCATCACTGCCGGAAGAGACGGGATGGCGATTTTGTACGACGTGAAAAATAGATACCGACAAGTGAATGCCTTCCCATTGAAGGAACAAATTGAAAGTGCCGGATTTCTTGACGAGGACCATTTCTACACTGCCGGCTCAGCCAATATGTTAAGAGTATGGAATCGCGACGGTCACTTGATTTCTCAAACACCCGCACCTTTAAAAACTAATGAAGAGTTACTTATTATCGATGTTCAAAAATTAGATAATCATACCTTAATGCTAGTGATTAGTGATCAAACACTCTTGTTTGCAAATATCCATGGGTACTCAACCAAATCAAATCTCGAGATATTGAAAACCATTGCAGGTAATCACGGGATTATAGCTGATCATAAATATGTCGGACCTGAGTTTAATATGATTGCATTGGCAACCAACTCTCCAGCATTGAGAATTATCGACATGAAGAAACCATTGGAAGTACAATTATATCAAGCACATACTGACTTGCTTAATGCATTGGATGTATCAGCTGATGGGAAATGGATTGCAACTGCATCCAAAGACAATGAAGCCAGATTATGGAAATGGGACCCGGAAACAGAAACCTTTCAAATGTACGCACAATTCCAAGGACATGCCGGATCGGTAAGCGCAATAAGTTTATCCAAGACAAACGTTGACTTTTTAATCACGGCATCTACCGACTTTACAGTCAAAAAATGGAAAATCCCAACCACTAGTGGTCACATTGTAAAAACATCAGTATACACCAGAAGAGCTCATGACAAAGATATCAACTCCATTGACGTGTCGCCCAACGACGAATTCTTCGCCACAGCATCATACGACAAATTGGCCAAGATCTGGAACGTGGAACTGGGAGAAACAGTAGGAATCTTAAAAGGTCATAAAAGAGGTTTATGGGATATCAATTTTTACAAATTCGATAAATTCATAGTAACATCAAGTGGTGACAAAACCATCAAAGTATGGTCCCTACATGACTACACTTGTGTGAAAACATTAGAAGGTCACACCAATGCAGTACAAAGAGCCAAGTTCTTTAATAAGGATACCCCACAGATTATTAGTACTGGAGCAGATGGATTAATCAAATTATGGGACTTCAAACTGGGTGAAATCATCAAAACGTTCGACAACCACGAAAATAGAATCTGGTCAATCGACTTGAAAGATGACCAAGGATCGCAATTCATCACCGCAGACGCAGACGGTAAGTTGGTGGAATGGACAGACAACACAGCTGAAGAAATCAAAGAAAGACAAGAGAACCAAAAATTGAAAGTGGAACAAGAGCAGAAATTATCCAACTACATCAACAACAGAGACTGGGCTAACGCATTTTTGTTGGCACTCACCTTGGACCACTCCATGAGACTATACAACGTGGTGAAGAACTGTATCGAGGCTAATGAGGATCCGGATAGTGAAATCGGGTCCACTCGCTTGGAGGAGATTGTGGTGAAATTGGACAAGGATCAGATTGTAAAGTTGATGAAGAAAATTAGAGACTGGAATATTAACTTTAAGTTCTTTGAGATTAGTCAGCGTTTGTTGGGTGTGCTTTTGAGAGGGGTTGACTTGGGGGGAGTTCCAGGGGCCATGAAAATAATAGAGTCTATCATTCCGTATAATGAGCGTCATTATGCTAGATTGGATGGTTTGATTGAGGAGAGTTTTGTTTTGGATTATGCGGTGGAGGAGATGGGTAAGTGAGCGAGCGAGCGAACGAGCACACGAACGAGCGAAGCGAGTGAGTGCGTGAGTGAGTGAGTGAGTGAGTGAGTGAGTGAGCGAGTACGTGAGTACGTGAATGCGTGAGTAAGTGAGAGTGAGTGCGTGCGAACATTTGACTGAGAGTGAGTGCATGCGAACATTTGACTGAGTGCGAGTGCATGCGAACATTTGAGTAAGTGCTAGTCCGTGCGAACATTTGAGTGAGTCCATGAGTGAGTGTGTACGTGAATGCAAGAGAACGTTACATACTCAAACACTTATCATGTGGAATATGATGCGTAGATTCTCATGTGGTACGCCATATCGCTTAACTAACCTCCAGACCAAACAACACATAGAGCTCCAGCAACTATGCATACATTGTCTGTCAGACAACCAACTTTATAACCGTGTTTCCATAGATTTCATAGCAATAACTATTATTGTCAACGAGAGAAATAGCATTGGTAAATGAGCGGACCGAGTTTGATCAATGAGTAAAAGGTATCAAGTACTATAGTAATGAATCTTATCGCTGTGAAACTGTGAATTTGAGTATGGTTAACAATTGTAATGCGAACGAGCGAAAGAGTGAACGAAGCGAGTGAACGAAGCGAGTGAACAAAGCGAGTGAATTCACGAACTCACCCACGAACTCACGAACTCACTCATAGCATTGGCTGCGAAAATAATATCTGCGAGTGAATAAACAAAACGAGTGAACGAACAAACGAGCGTAGCGAGTGAGTGAGTGAGTGAATAAGTATTACAACATGGCGAGTGAGTTCGCTGGTTCGTGAGCACGTGAGTACCAAGCACTCATAGTACTGATCCGCAGCACTATGAACGAGCGAACGAATGAACGAATGAACGAACGAGCGAACGAACGAACGAACGAACAAGCGAACGAGTGAACGAAGCGAGTGAGTTCGTGAGTGAGTGCGAGAATGCGAGAGTGTGAGTTCGTGAGTTCATGAGTGAGTGCGAGAATGCGAGAGTCTGAGTTCGTGAGTTCGTGAGTTCGTTTGTGAGTGAGTCCGTGAGTTCGTTCGTGAGTGATTGAATGAGTGAATGTGAAAATGTGAGAGTGAGTGAGTTCGCTCGTTCGTGAGTACCAATCACTCATAGCACTTCTTCGCAGCACTATTCGCAGCACTATGAACGAGCGTAGCGAGTGAGTGAGTGAGTGAATAAGTATTAGAACATAGCGAGTGAATAAGTATTACAACATGGCGAGTGAATAAGTATAGAACTTGATGAGTGAAAATAATGGAACGAGCGAACGAGAGAACCAGCGAACTCACTCTGAATACCAAGCACTCATATTACTTCTTCGCAGCACTATTTCCAGCACTATTCGCAGCACTATGAACGAGCGAACGAGCGAACGAGTGAATTCACGAACGAACTCACGAACTTACGAACGAACGAACTCACTCACGAACTCACGAACTCACTCAACGAACGAACGAACGAACGAACAAACGAACGAACGAACGAACAAACGAACGAACGAATGACCGAATGACCGAATGACCGAATGACCGAATGAACGAACGAAGCGAACGAAGCGAACGTACTCACTCACTCAGTCTCACTCACTCATAGCATTGGCTGCGAAAATAAGATCTGCGAATGAATAAACGAAACGAACGAACGAACGAACGAACGAACGAACGAACGAGCGAAGCGAGTGAGTGAGTGAATGAGTGAGTGAGTGAGTGAGTGAATGAGTGAGTGAGTGAGTGAGTGAGTGCGAATAATTGAATGAGTGAGTTCGTAAGTCGTGAGTTTGTGAGTGAGTTCGCGAGTTCTTAAGTTCGTAAGTTCGTGAGTGAGTTCGTGAGTGAGTTCATGAGCTCGTGAGTTCGTTCGTTAGCTCATGACTTCGCTCGTTCGTTCGTGACTTCGCTCGTTCATTCGTGACTTCACTCGTTCCTTCGTGACTTCGCTCGTTCGCTCGTTCGTTCGTTCGTTCCATCAAACTCTACACTAATTGCCTAGTGCTTCTCTTACTGCACCTCTCAATCCTTGGCATCAAACTATACCAATCAATCTTCAAAAATTTAAAGCAAACTCACTCACTCATTTTCGCTACTCACTCACGAACTCATCTTCGCTACTCACTCATTCACTCATTTTCGGTACTCATTCACTCACTCACTCACTCATCTTCGCTACTCACTCACTCACTCACTCACGAATTCGCTACGCTCATTCGTTTCGTTCGCTTTCTCCATCAACATCTTTAATCACCTCTCAATACATTTGGGGCTTGACAGCCAATATAAGAGAAACCAGACACAGGGACCAATTACAATTACATCTAATACATAATCCTACAGAACTCAGCCATAGCATCAAATGTAACCTGTCATCACTGTGGGTATATTTTATCAAAATGAACCCAAATGCACATAAAATGCAAATAAATGCTCTTAAATGCACCCAAATTGCACCTTTTCAATACAGCACAAGTGAAGCCAACCACAGTCCATGTACTTTGAATAAAGAAATCATGTGCAAAGGTATGTTTATTTGAGTATTAATTGGAGTTATCGCTATTGTTAATCGCAAGCTTGACATTAGATTTTGTTTAGAAGGAACCATTTACTGAGTTTTTGAATAAGAATTCATTTAAGGGGGGACCCTTTAGACGAACGAGCGAAGCGAGTGAGTGAGTGAGTGCGAGTGCGAGTGCGAACGAGCAAAGAGTGAGTGAGTGAGTGAGTGAGTGGGTGAGTGAGTAGCGAATATTTGTGTGAGTGGGTGAGTGAGTAGCGAATATTTGTGTGAGTGAGTGTGTGTGAGTTGCAAATACTAGTGTGAGTGAGTTCGTGAGTAAGTTCGTGAGTAAGTTCGTGAGTGAGCTCGTGAGTAAAGTGAGTGAATGAATGAAGTGAGCTCGTGAGTAATTTCGTGAGTTCGTGAGTGATCTGAAGACATAAAATAGCAACTCGCAATGTCTTGTACCTTACACCATACACCTTTTTATTCATTTAACTAACCTTTACCTGATTCAAAGTCAAAAACGTTCAAAAGAATTCGCAACTCACGAACTCACTTCCGAACTCAAATATTCGGTGCTCACTCACGAACTCACTCAAATATTCGCTACCCACCCAAATATTCGCTACTCACCCAAATAATCGCTACTCACGAACTCACGAACTCACGAACTCACGAACTCTAATATCCGCTACTCACTCACTTCGTTCGTTCCCTCGCTCGTTCGTGAATTGGGAAAAATGGTGATTTTCCAAAGGTCCCTCCCTTGTAAAATTTTTGAAAGGACATGAATAAATGAGTGCGTGAGTGCGTGAATGAGTATCAAGCACTCATAGTACTGCTTCGCAGCACTATTCGTTTCAAGCAAAATTAAAGAAATATTCAAAAGTAAAGTATATCAAATCTTGTAGTAACATTCACCAAATACAGTCAAATCAGCTGCTTTACACCATTAGATTAAGATTAGGCTCATCTATTTGTCTATTTCTCGCAGCTGCAAAGTGGTTGTGATCGCAACACTTACACACACACACACTCAAGTATCCGCTACTCACTCACGAACTAGCGAACTCGCTCACTCACTCGAGTATTCGCAATTCACACTCAATCACTCATACAAATATTCGGTACTCACTCACGCACCCAGTACCTTTGATTTATTATGTCAATTTCGATGACATCTTTCAATACCATTCAACTTGATTAAATAACTTAAACACAACCAGAGTTTAGAATGAATTTAATAGAAATCAGTGAGTAATATTTCTGCTTAAGGAATGCTCTTATGTTTGGAGTGGCTCTTGGATACATGTGTGAGCATTGAATGACAAGTGGAGGGTTTGCGATGGAGAATGGAGGTGTATTGTGATCTGGCAAGTTCGTAGCTTGTAATCTAAGCTCGTGATATACTTTTAATTTGACTGATATAAATGTATACATATTGACATACTGATCTGGACTAATATAAATGTATACAAATTGATCTCGAAATATTGATCTCGACATACTGATCTCGACATACTGATCTCGACTAATGTAAATGTATACATACTGACTGATACAAAGTATACACACACTAAACTCGACTAATATAAAATATACATTCTTCTAGAAATGAAATAACAATAACCGTACTATACTCCAGCCCTCTATACTCCACAGCCACTCAAACTACTCGATTAAATAGAAAAGAGAATCAAAGACATCATAGAGATTATTCAAATCAAATCAGAAAAGACTTGTAGCACCTTGGTCCAAAGACCGGTCATTTTAATAGTTTTGCAATATGGAACCAACCTGTAGTTTTTCTTCACATGCAAGGTCCGAAGAGTGCTGCAAAGCAGTATGTGAGTGATAGAGTGAGTGAATCAGTGAATGAGTAGCGAACCATTGAGTTCGTTCGTTGATGAGTTTGAACGAACAAAGTGAACGAACGAACGAACGAACGAATGAACGAATGAACGAACGAATGAACGAATGAGCGAATGAACGAACGAATGAGCGAACGAACGAACGAACGAACGAATGAACTCACTTACAAACTCGCTTTGCTCGTTTGTTCACTCACATCCCCTCTTTCCGGATATCTATACTTGATAAGAGATTTTTCTTAAATCTGAATAGCCCTTTTGGGACCAAAATGGAGGTGTTCAATACACCAAAGATATATAAGAGAGTGAAAACTATGGATTTAGTATTCAAAATGTAAAATCCCCAAAAAGCGAGAGTGAGCTCGTGCGTGGGTGAGTGAGTGAGTTCGTGCGTGGGTGAGTGAGTGAGCTCGTGCGTGGGAATAGTGCTGCGAAGCAGTACTATGAGTATTTGATACTCACAAACAAACGAACGAACGAAGCGAGTAAGTGAGTAGCCAATTCATTGTTTTGGAGTTGGTTTCATAGTTTTAAAGTTATTTAAGCACAATTAGCACTCAGACTCTCGCACTCACTCGTACTCACTCACTCAAACTCACGCACTCACTCGTACTCACTCACTCAAACTCACGCACTCACTCGTACTCACTCACTCACTCGTACACACTCACTCACTCACTCGTACACACTCACTCACTCACTCACACACTCGCTTCGCTCGCTCGTTCGTTCGTTCGTTCGAGCTCGTGCGTGGGTGAGTTAGTGAGCAAATTCGCTTCGCTCGATGGAGGTGAATTGTGAACTGGTAAGTTTGTACCTTGTAAGTTAAGCTCGTGATATACTTTTAATTCATCTCACCATATAGTCAACACATTATATCATATTCTCAGCACACCATACAACACATTATATTACAAACCATATAACACACCACAATCTAATACTACTCTAATCCATCACCTTATCTACCCTAATTAATCAATTAAAACTTCTCATCTTGACCCCAGCTTGCCTTGCTTGCCCAGCTTGCCCAGCTTGCCTTGCTTGCCCTGCTTGCCCAGCTTGCCCAGCTTGCCCAGCTTGCCCAGCTTTCCCAGCTTTCCCAACTCGCTTCGCTTTCCCAATTCGCTTCGCTTGCACCTAACTCTGCTAAACTCTTACTATTATGCGACATCACCAACCCAGTCAAATGATTGTGCTAGTTTGTCATCTGGTTAGGAAACACATGAGTAAACCACCAGGCAGAATACTCACAAAATGTCATGATCATTGGGATTGATTTTCTATTTTTTGTCTGCCATAACTTAACATCCGTACACGTAGTTAAGAAGCCCAGTATACTCATCAGCAAATACAATTAAAGCCATAGATATCATAATCAGCCCATAGATGTCATAATCAACCCGAAGATATCATAAATGTCACTATTCAATTCTTAACGTAATTAAAAAATTCCCTACTCACTTTCTCACTTCCTCACTTCCTCACTTTTCTCAACTCACTCACTCGCTTCGCTCGTTCGTTTGTTCTCGTTCGCTCGTTCGTTTTTTTTGCAACCAGATGAACTCAAACACATTAACCGCTGATGAATTCAGACAAAGAAAACTCCTCAAGCGTGGAGTTAAACTCAATCTTCTTCTTATTGGGGAAAATGGATCAGGCAAGCGTAGCTTTGTCAATTCATTATGCAAAAACCAATACTTTTGTCAAACGCCCAGTTATCAAGAAATTACAAGTCAAGATGGTAAATTTCATATTGAAACACACACTATGAATGTGAATGAGAATGAAACCATTCCAATCAAGCTCAGAATAAGCATAACAAACAACTATGGGTTTAATTTGGAGAATCTGAACAACTCCAAGGAGTTGGTTAATTATATTGAGAGGGAATTCCAAGCCATTTTGGATGAGGAATCCAAAGTTAAAAGAGACACCAATATCGAAGATAATAGAATCCATTTGGCTCTCTACTTTGTTTGTCCAAACAATCGAGGTCTTCTGGCCCTTGATGTGGAATGTATGAAGAGTATTGGGGCCAGTGTGAATCTAATCCCAGTGCTTAGTAAAAGTGACACATTAACAGAGAGTGAATTGGTACAAAACAAAAATCAAATCAATCATGACATTGCAAAACACAACATTAACGTGTATAACTTTTTGGATACAGATGCAATTGATGATGAATTGGCGTACCTTGAAGCTCTACAAAAACGTTTACCCTATAGCATTATTAGTGCCTCCAAAGGTCAAACGTGTACTCGCAAAACAAAATGGGGTGACATTGACATCCAAACCCATAGCGATTTTACCTTGTTGAAGAATGTGGTTTTTGAATCCCATGTGGAAGAGTTTAAAGAGTCCACCATTGCTAGAAAGTATGAGCGTTTCAGATTAGAAAAACTCACCCAATGAGATTGAGTGAGCTTTTTTTTTGATTTGTGCGTGAGCTTTGCTATGTTCATAGTCCCATTCAAATGGCTTAATTAGGTAAATGTATTAAAACAAATGACATGTAAGATGTATATAAAAAGAGAAGAATGGTCAAGTTAAAGAAAGCAGATGAAATTTGTAATCTTTTTGGTTGGTACTGCTTTGGCTTTGCAAAGACGGGAATGGGGAGAGAGGGCTGGTATTCGCTATTGCCCTGCACCCACTACTGATAATTTGCCTCCAATTGAAACTGTGACTGCTTATTGAGCACATAATGGGTACGAGGATTTTGGTTTGCTAATTCAATAAGCTTGTGGTGTTGGTATGGATGTTTTTGATATTTATCTAGATGTTTAATCAACGTTTCATTTATTCAGTTTTATAGTGTAGAGAACAGTAGAACAGACTGGATCAAGTTTATTAATAATAACGATGGTTATTGATATGTTGGTTGATTTGAAACTATACAAATATTTTTATTCAAATGTTCAATCACGTCCTGATGTACAGTCGTTACTCTAAACTTGATGAAATCTCAGAGTTTCGTACACATACGTTGTGAAAACCAAGCAAATGAACGCGTGAGTGCGTGAGTGTGAGTGAGTGTGAGTGAGTGCGTGAGTGCGTTTAAACCAAACAAAAGTAACTACGTGAGCAACGCCCTGTAGGCTAAAACTTATGTGTTTCGCCACTTTAAATGCTCACTCTTTAGTTGGCAAGAAACATTAAGCTTTATCTCATCGTACTTGAAGGCTGGTTTATGTAAAAATTAGAATAACTTTACGTTTATGGGCAACCGGTAGTATTATCATTAGGTTCATTTCTAGGAAACAATACATTATTACATGAAACAATTATAAAGGAGACAACAAGAACTTTGGCCACTAAACGGAAGTTTGATTGCCAAATTGGTGACGCTGGGTTCAGCTCAATAGACATGTGTATTCTTTGTATTTGTAGATGGTTATTTAATGTTGAGTTGTGGTATTCGATACAAATCGTTATCTAATGTGATGAAAAAGGTTTGGTGATATTGGTGGTATGAAATGATTATCATACCATTGATATTCAAACTACTGATATACACTACTGATAATCCCTTTGGTTGCAAATCAACCAATATCATGTGATTGCCCCAAATTCATACCCATAACTATCAATGGGGCCAAGAACAATAAAGGCATCAATTCATGTACATCCTATCGATTTCTGACTCCTTTATCAAGGTGTAAATTAAAAGTCCACACGCACTCACACACGCACTCACACACTCACTCACACACGCACTCACACACTCACACACTCACTCGCTTCGCTCGTTCGTTCGCTCGTTCGTTCGTTCGCTCGTTCGTTCGCTCGGCTTCTCCGAGCCTTTAAAATTTGCAGTGTTCAAGGTGAGTGTGAGAGCACTATGAGTACAGAATAGTTGATGAATAGCATGTTTGTCGTAGTTTGTGTAGGTTCGGATATACAGAACAATACTCGTTGAGTGAGTGCGTGAGTGAGTGCGCGAATTCGTGAGTTCGTGAGATTGCCAGTGATTGGTGATACGGTTTTAAAGGTTAGTTCCATGTGTAGTTTATTAGGAAGGATGCTATACGTTTGAAGAGAGTTTGTGACATGTCCAAAGTAGAGCTGGAATCGTTCAAGGAGTTATATCTCAAGTCTATTGGATATCTATTGTACATCAATCATCTCGAATCTAATAGCAATTATTTAGATCTATTCCAAATTTATTCCAAAAACTATTAACAAATCATAGTGTCAAGATTGTCTTGATTTTATATTCAAGAAAAGAACAAACGAGCGAAGCGAGTGAATACGAACATTTGAGTGAGTGTTATTTCCATTACCTCCTCTTGTATTATCTCCAGATGTTGATCACTTGACCGATTACTCAATCTACCTCATCCTTTGCCTAACATAATTAATTAGTCAGACATTATTCAGCTTACTCATGGACCGAACACACTATTGCTTAGTTAAGGATTTGTTATAAAGTATTGTAGTACCCTTATCTAAAAGAGAACTGCGCTCGTTCGTTCGTTCGTTCATGCGAGTGTCTCGTATTTTGAGTATAGTATATCAAATTCATCTGAAATAGTATTGCATTATCTGAATTTGTCTTATTTCAAGTCATCTGAAACTTTCATATCTCTCATGTTAGGTACTTTTGGGTTTGCTATATATAATCTTCCCATTACATCAGTGTAATAAACAACGAATGTGTTGCAAAAAATAATCAGTTACGTATTACAATGTGAATATGAGTATTGACCTACACATGGAGTTAAATTTGTTGGATACATTGTTTAGCCTTCTTGATTATGTAGTTGAATCATGGAATGCAATCTCCATATGGTCTGTTCGAGGCGTAAATGACTGCGAAATTTGAACTCACGAACGAGCGAAGCGAGTGAGTGAGTGCCAGAGTGCGAGAATCTGAGTGAGTGTGAGAATCTGAGTGAGTGTGAGAATCTGAGTGAGTGTGAGAATCTGAGTGAGTGTGAGAATCTAAGTGAGTGTGAGAATCTGAGTGAGTGTGAGAATCTAAGTGAGTGTGAGTTCGTTCGTTCGTTCGTGAACTTTGACTGAGTCATACCGCACTTTGTCTTTGCAACTTATATATGTGAGTTGTTTCGGAATGCACGGAATTCGTTATTTAGGAACGAGGGTTCAGAATTCGTTGCTCACCCGTTCGGAATTCGTTACTAACGAACGAGGGTTCAGAATTCGTTGCTCACGAACGAACGAGAGTTCAGAATTCGTAGTTCGGAATTCGTTACTTACTCACTCACTCACAAACTCGCTTCGCTCGTTTGTTCGTGTGCTCGTTTGTTCGTGTGCTCGTTTGTTCGTGTGCTCGTTTCGATACTCCTTCATTCACTCACAAACTCGCTTCGCTCGTTTGTTCGTTTGTTCTCTACACTACATTTTGTGTCAATTATATGCTCGCAGAGCGTATTGTATTCCTATTGTCTTCGGAGAATTTGAGTTGCCGTGAGGCCCTGAAAGTTTTTCCACAAAGGTGAGCAAAGGTTTGTGATGTCACTAGATAAATAAAAGGTTCATGCAAACAGCAAAGATATACCCCCGCCTAAAGAATATCACCATGCTTAAAAGTTTCACCCTTGAAATAAGTTAAACCTTCACCACCATAAGAGGTGGTTGGACTCACTTCAACGAAATCACCTTCGGCAACAATACCTCCATTGTCTCTGACCCATTTTGTGGTCATTTCCAAGTAATGAGTGTAACAAGACTTTGGAGTATCATTAGCAGCACCGTTAGCATTTTTCAAAGGGGAGAATTCAAGGCTTCTATCAACTTCCAAACATCCAAACTTGTCTAAAGCAACGGATGGGAAGACATCAAAGATGAATTGCTCCAACTTGATTCCGTTTGGTGATTCTGGCTTGACGGTCTTACCATCGACAAAGGATGGGATTTTTTTCTTGGCAATATGAAAGGGTAAGAATTCTTGAGAGGAGATCCAAGATGGGATACTCTTTGATAAGAAGTCAACTGAGTAGTAATGGTTAACAATGTTTGCAGCTCTTAAAAAGAGTAAAGAATCATCTTTAGGATCTGTCTTTGTGGCTAATTCTTCTGAGATTTCACTATATTCAATGACACATGGCTTTTTGGTGTCGTCATCCAAGACAATCAATCCAACCAGTTCATGGGCATCTCTCTTTCTTACCACTTTGGTGGCCAAGTCGAATTCTCTATCAATGGCAAATCCAATGAATATAGGGTCTGCAACCTTAACAAGACAATTATCCACACAATACATATGGATATGTTTTATACCCTTTTCGTTCAAATCATCCAAGATCTTATTATCTTGTAAAGCTTTGTATAAACCACCATTTCCATCAGGAGATTCGGCATATTTATTAGGGGCTTCCAATAAGATTTGAGAGCCGTCCAAGTTGAAGCATGGTAAGGTACCTTGGTTAAAGAAAGTAACCTGAGATTGGTCGAGTCCGAAGTAGTTGTTTTTTTGGAAAAAGGCTTCGGTTTCACCTCTGGTTGGACCACTGGTCATAATGTACCAAGGTATGACTGGTTTCACTTCGAGCTTATATTTTTCTTGGGCAATTTCTTGTAAGCGACCGATTCTTTCAGCTTGGATTTGGAAGAGAGGTTTATTGGAAGGTAATTCGATGTTGAAACATCCTTTTGGTAAGGATGATCCTAATCTTGTACCTTGACCACCAGCCATTAATAACACACCAACTTGGTTTTTACTGATGGCTTCTAAGCCCAAGTCTGACCATTTGGTGAGATCTTCTTGAGATGACGAGAGTGTTGAGGCTGTTTGATGGTTTGGTAATTGTGTAAAGTTCTTCTTGGTGGAAGCATTGGATGAGAATTCTAATGCTTCCTTTACTGTATCAACCAATTTCACTGGATCTTCAATCTTGGCCAATTGTTGGTTGTACGTTTCTTGGTCTTGTTCACTTAATGAGTCATAATGTTGAAACAAGTGCTCTTGCCCGGCTTTCTCGTATTCTTGTCTGGACATATTAGTTGTGTTGTTTGATTGGAGTTCTTTGCTTTGGTGGTCTCTTATTGCTACCAATCCTTTTCTTATATATTTTCGCACTAGCTATTTTTAATTATTACATAACATAAAAAGAAACCATCCACGTTGATCAAAGGGATTAACAAAATGGTACAAACTAGGTGGGCTAAGGCATAGCATAGGAGTTGTGAAATGAAGATGTTTGAATGGATTGTTAGTTATGTCTTGTTATTGATGAATGGATATGTCTTGGATATGTCTTGGTTATGTCTTGGTTATGTCTTGGTTATGTTGGTTATGTTGGTTATGTTGGTTATGTTGGTTATGTCTTGTGATTGGTGATTGGTCATGTCTTGTTATGTCTAATACTCTGCCTCTTCATCCATCTTAACTTGACTACACAATTTGCACCCAATTGACTGCGCCTAGATGCATGACGTGCTGATTGGGCACAAGACGATATCGACAAAAAAATGAGTGTGAGCACGTAATTAACACCTAACTCGAACCTAACGAGCGAAGCGAGTTAGGTTGCTCAAATGACAAGAAAACAACTAGAGATTAAAAGTATACATTTTATCTCTAAATAACCAATCTAAACCTCTTATATTTCAGCAGTTTATATTTCAACAGTTTATATTTCAACATTGTTCTTTACATAAAAGAGCCTACCCTTATACGTTCTCTTGTCACAAACCATACTCATAATGCGGCTGCAAATTATTAAACACTGCCAGCTTGCCGCAGTGGTCTTAGGTGATCACAAATTCAGGTGAACTGGTACCTGCATATACGAAATCACTGCTCGTTCGTTCGTTCGTTCGTTCGTTCGTTCGTTTGCTCTCTTCGTCCGGATGTGTGAAATGATGAATGGTATAACAAGTGAGTTCGCTCGTTCGTTCGTTCTCTTCGTCCGGATGTGTGAAATGATGAATGGTATAACAAGTTCTATGTACATGGTTTAAATGTGTAAATGAAGTACAATGGGTGAAATCATGAATGCTGAGTGAGTCAGGAGTGAGTGGGTGAGTAGCGAAAATGAGTGAGTGAGTAGTGTCAGCTATAAATCGAAAATGAGTGAGTGAGGAACGAAAATGAGTGAGTAGCGAAAATGAGTGAGTAGATGGCAGTCAGATGGCAGTCAAATGATATCACTCACATGGAATCACTCGCCATGATCGTTTACTCATGTTGTAATCAAGCATTTACTCACTCGCCATGTTCTATTCACTCGCCATGTTCTATTCACTCGCCATGTTCTATTCACTCTGTTCTATTCACTCTGTTCTATTCACTCACTATGTTCTATACTTATTCACTCTCCATATAAACATCATTCAACCTCATACAGCTTTATTCAACTTTAAACTTCATATAACCTCATACAACTTGATAAAAACCTATAAAACATAACAATTCACATCCTTTCTTCTATTCTGACCACCCGAAAAATTATGACTGTTGCGAAGCACAGGAGCGAAGCGACTCGATAAGATGTATAAACTGCTGCGAAGCGACTCGATAAGATGTATAAACTGCTGCGAAGCGACTCAATATAATGTGTAAGCTGCTGCGAAGCGACTTATAGAATGTATATCATAAGATTTAGCATTGAGATCATAAACTCAAAATTCAGATGATTATGCTACCACTCATGCTCGTTTTTATACTCACCCACTCATGCTCGTTTTTATACTCACCCACTCACTCGCTCACTCACTCACTCACCCACTCACTCACTCGCTCCGCTCGTTCGCTTGTTCGCTCGTTCACATTTTTGTTGGTTGGTTGCGAAAAATTTGAAAAATTACAACATAATCACTGCTTTTGAAGAAAGCATTACCCCAAGGAACACTGGTGAGTTTGAGACTCTGAAGATGAGAAAAATGCAATACACACCGATGCAAAGAGTTCTTGGAGGCTGATTGAACTTGAGTAGAGATTTGGTTGTATATGAACAAGACACGTGAATGATTTATGAGTGTGTCATAGAGTGGGTTGATAAAATAGTTGAGAGTTATTGGGCAAATGCGAACTCACGAACGAGCGAAGCGAGTTTGTGAGTTCGTGAGTGCATGATTTAGTGAGTTCGTGAGTTCGTGAGTTCGTGAGTAGCAGTACAGGTCTTCAGAGGTTAGTTTCATCATATTACATGTTACATCTAGATGTCTTGTACAATACTTGATATCATAATGCACGATATCCTCATAAGCATCTAGATCTTTGCGAACAACGAATGAGTGAGTTTTTAGGCACAGACTGCGTAAGATCAGGCAGAGGAGAAGACACATAAGGGTTGGAATACTCTGTTTTCAGCATATAAATATTTTGTATCTAATAAAGTAAAATCCGGAATAGGTGAAATCTGAACTTTATTTGTTATTTGGAATGAGTTCGCTTGGAATGGGATACATATGTGCTTCACTTTTAATTTCTAGTGTATAAGTTTAAAGTTTTTGGAGCCTTTTCGCAGACAATTTGTAGTTATTTTGTAGTTATTTTGAAGTCATTTTAAAGTCATTTTGAAGTCATTTTGAAGTCTATATTGAAGTTACGATGTAATCTCCTTTTAGTTTCATTTCAGTGTCTTTTAAACCTCCTTTGAGTCTTCTTTGAGTCTTTTTTGGGTCTCTTTTGAGTCTCCTTTCACTCTCTTTTCGCAGTCATTTTCAGTCATTTTCAGTCATTTTCAGTGTCTACTGTATTCAGTTTTTCGCATTCAATTCGCAGTCAATTCTGGACCATTTCAGGGCCATTTCAGGGCCATTTCAGAGCCAATTCTAAACTTGCTTCTCATTATAACATTGTAGAACAACTAATTACATTAATCAATATTTGTTAAGTATTCAAATTAATGCGTACTCCATTCCCAAAAGATTCTTTCGTGTTTAATTACTTGGAACTCAATCTCCTTTTTATATATCTCCACTGAGTGAGTGTGCTAGTTCATTCGTTCGTTCATTCGTTCGTTCGTTCGTGAGTGATGTTATTTTTAACCTTTTGACAGGGTGACTATAAATTCGTTTAGTTGGATTGAATATAATATCATATACCTGATAGTTGTTATAATCACTTGAGATAAATTTAATAGTGAATATGGGTGGATTTACAAGTGTGAACAGGCAAGTTGAGCACCACAAATCATGTTTATATAAACAGAGTAAAAAGCTGATGACTCGAATGATTAATTATATGGTGAAGATGGCAAAAGAATAATGTTTAACTTTGCTATGGATGGGGTTGATTGAAGAGAGTGAGTGAGATTCTGTGGTGCGAAAAGAGAGATGGGTGAAGGTCTGTGTATGTGAAGGTCTGTGGGTGATTAACGAATGTAGATGCTGGAATAGTGATAATAGACAAATATCATGATAATAGATTGACAATTGTATTGTTTTTTTGAGTCGCCTTATCGCAACTTGAAGCCACACTCCTCGAGAGTATACAACACTTATTATGAGTACGTTGCCAATTTTTTCATTTCAACATCTGTAGAGGATTCAAAATAATCAGCAGGTAGTACTAGTTCGCAGTATATAATCATTACAATCAATAACGAGCGAACTCGCTTCGCTCGTTCGTTCGTTCGTTCGTGAGTGAGTGAAATCGTAGAATTCGCAACTCACTCACCCAAGAACGAGCGTAGCAATTTGAAGAGTGTTGATTCATAGTCAAATCAATTAATGTTGCTTCATATTCATAGTCAAATCAATTAATGTTGCTTCATATCAATACGATAGATTTGGCTTGGTTATGGATATGGAATTAGTGACTCATAAGGATCAACTACATGGACCAAGCGTAGAATCAATTACATGGATAGAGACTGATTATGTTATCAGAAATCAAAACTTTATCTTTGATAGATGACAAGCAATAAGTGTAGCAAAGCGAGCGAACGAACGAGCGAAGTCGTTCGTGAGAAGTGAACTCTGAGTATGTGAGAGAGCATTTGAACGACCCATCAAATTGGTTTCCAAAACAACCAAAGATTCGAGTATTTTCGCTTTTAGATCCATCGCTTTTACTCATCAACTAAAGCTACAAAATCATAGATATCATATTCGAATTGAAGAACTCGCTACTCACTCAAAGAGCGAAGAATATGATATGATTACAAGATTTTCGGATATGCCATGGCATTTTGTCATAGTTGGTCAAGTATAGAGATTCCGGATGAAAGAGCTCGGTTGATGAATTTCCCAATCGGGAGTGTGGTCTAGTGGTATGATTCTCGCTTTGGGTGCGAGAGGCCCTGGGTTCAATTCCCAGTATTCCCCTTTTTTTGGATTCTGTGTGGGTGTTTGTACTATTGTGGCAGCTGTTTTGGATATTGTTGTAGTATTTTGGCTGATTAATGGTCCCAGGCAGTGGGGCTGCAACATATCATTAGGCTCGGCCAATATTACTATGGAGCTCATTATATTGATACGTATAATTGGTTGTTATTGATTGCTGCGATGTTTATGTTAACTAAACACTAATATGATTGTTATTGAATGACGGAGCCTGAGTTCTGTTTAGGAGAAGAAGTGCAAGCAAGGTGTATTTGCTTCCAAAGTGTATTTGCTTCCGAGGTGTATTTGCTTGCGAGGTGTATTTACTCTCAACGTGTACATTTAGGTCTAATATTCCACAGCTTTATACCTTTTAGAGTACTTTTGATTGAGATTTCACCAAGGGTCCCCCCTTGTGAATGCAGAATAATTTTGAACATCTATAAACCTATGAAACAGTAAAACATAAGGATGAGGGCTCGTCAAGACAGTTTGAGAGCGAAACAACCTGGGGATATATGTCCCTGATAGTATAATACATCTAGTTTCAAGCGTACATAAGATATTAAGCAAGGCTTCATAAACAATTGAATGCACAATATGACACCAGCAGTAAGAGATATTTGGTGTGAAATTCAACATTTAGTACCGAACTTCAACTCTTTATGTGTAATTCGACAATGTAAAGAGATTGACATTACATATAGGTGATGTATATATGTCACTTGGGTAATTGATGGGCTAAATGGATTATGAATGAAAGATACAAGATGTCAAAATGGCAGAGGTATGTAAAATGGCAAAGCAATATAGTTTGTCTTTGCCAAGCTGTATTATGGCAAAGCTATAGTTTGACAAAGTCATTTAATTTGGCTTTGCCAAACATTCGTATTAACCAGTTGAGTATTTCATGGAGGTATTGAACCAGTGTACACTGTTGAATGGTTGAAAGAGTGTCTGTTTATTCATATCACTTACTCACTCGCTTAACTCACTTGCTTAACTCACTCGCTGATATGTAAGAAAGCAGTCAAATGATTCAAATGATTCAAATCAGTCAAATCAGTCAAATCAGTCAAATCATACGAGAAAAGGAGAGAACGAGCAAACGAGAGAACGCGAGAACGAAATATCAAGCGAACCCAAACTCAAACTCAAACTCACACTCACACTCACAAACTCACTCGCTTCGCTCGTGCGTTCGCAAATCAGTCAAATCAGTCCCAATGTCAAACCGCTCAACAGTTTTCAATGAAGACCACGGGGTTCATGTATCTGCTATGAAAATGAAATATTGTTCAGCAAGCAGTAAATGAGAGAATTTTATTTGGAGAGAGCATCAGACATTGGTTTAGCTAGTGCCACACCCATGAATTATAAAAATACTGCAAATAAAATCCTTGGGTTCCAATGTTATCCAACCATGTTCTCGGTTTGCAGGAGTTTGTTCAAGGTATGTCGCTTCGCTTGTTATGCTGTTTTGCAGTAGTTTGTGCCATAAGTGTTCTCGCTTCGCAGCAGTTTGTTCAACTATATATCTCGCTTCGCTCGTTATGCAGCGAAGCAGCAGTTTGCTCCAAATATGTTCTCGCTTCGCTCGTAATGCAGCGAAGCAGCAGTTTGCTCAAAATATGTTCTCGCTTCGCTCGTATGCTGCGAAGCAGCAGTTTGTTCCGAATATGTTCTCGCTTCGCTCGTTATGCTGCTTCGCAGCAGTTTGTGCCATATATGTTCTCGCTTCGTTCGTATGCTGCTTCGAAGCAGTTTGTGCCGTATATGTTTTCGCTTCGTTCGTATGCTGCTTCGCAGCAGTTTGCTCCAAATATTATTTGAGGTGATGCTCAATGGGTAGATCCCATGCAAGTTGGGTATTCGTGATGAACAGTCAATGTAAAATAAATAGTGCTAGTGAAGAAACAAACGGATACACGGACAATATATAGCTGAATGAGCGAACAAGCGAAGCGAGTGTGAGTGCGTGAGTGAGTGCGTGAGCAATATTTGGAGCAAACTGCTGCGAAGCAGCATACGAGCGAAGCGAGATATATAGTTGAACAAACTGCTGCGGAGCGAGAACATATTTGCAGCTTCGCTCGTTCGTTCGCTGGTTCGCTGGTTCGCTGGTTTCATTATTGTCATTCACTATGTTCTATACTTATTCAGTCGCCATGTTGTAATACTTATTCACTCGGTATGCTCTAATACTCACAAACTCACGAACTCAGACTCTCACATTCTTGCACTCACGAACTCACGAACTCACGAACTCACGCATTCACGTACTCACGAACTCACTCAGACTCTCGCACTCACGAACTCACGAACTAACGAACTCGCTCACTCACTCACGAACTCTCTCTCACTGACAAATTCACTCACTCACTCACTCACTCACTCACTCACTCACTCGCTACGCTCGTTCGTGAGTTCGTTCGTGAGTTCGTTTCTTCGCTCGTTCATTCGTTTCGTTTATTCATTAGCAGATATTATTTTCGCAGCCAATGCTATGAGTGAGTTCGTGAGTTCGTGAGTGAGTTCGTGAATTCACTCGCTCGTCGCTCGCTCGTTCGCTCGTTCGTTCGTTCGTTCGTTCACTCGCTTCGTTCGCTCGTTCGCTCCTTCATAGTGCTGCGAATGGTGCTGCGGAGCAGTACTATGAGTGCTTGGTACTCACGAATGAACGAATAGTGCTGCGGAGAAGTACTATGAGTGCTTGGTATTTACGTGCTCACGAACCAGCGAACTCACTCGCGCTGGTTCGCTGGTTCGCTGGTTCGCTGGTTCGCTCGTTCCATTATTGTCACTCACTATGTTCTATACTTATTCAATCACCATGTTGTAATACTTATTCACTCGTTATGCTCTAATACTTATTCGCTTACTCACTCACTCGCTACGCTCGTTCATTTGTTCGTTCGTTCGCTCGTTCGCTCGTTCGTTCGTTTCGTTTATTCATTCGCAGATCTTATTTTCGCAGCCAATGCTATGAGTGAGTGAGTGAATGAGTGAGTGAGT